>JBAGKK010027500.1:0-11124 GCA_037177015.1 Euceroptres primus
GAGAAATGCAAATATAATGCTGAAATTTTGGGAAATAATAAAGAATATATTTAGGCATCGATGTCTGGTGCGTTTCAATTTCTATTTCGGAAAAAAATTTTCAAATATAATTTTTTTTCAAAATAAAAATTAAAACGCGCCAGACATCAATTCCTTGATATATTTCTTATAACTTCCTCAAATTTTAGCATTATATTTGCATTTTTAACTTAATAAACCCGTTGAATATAAATCAAAAATGGGACGGTAATTCGTGACATCATTATGTATCAAATACCCTTAATTGTAATTTAACTAAATTTTGAAGTCATAGCGAGAAATAAAAAAGGTGCGCCTTGTTCCCAAAATTTTTTATACACGAGACGGTCCTGCTTCAAGTTCTAAACATGCGACGATCAAGATTACTACTTGTTCATGGAGTCTCGCGAAAATAAAAATATGATGATTTTTATTTATTATAAGTTGTTAATTTATTTATTACATTTATATATTTATTAGAAGTAAAGATATTTGAAATTTATAGGTTTCATTTTGAAGCTTATACTTTAAGGCACCTCTATGAATTTTTTCAAAATTCTTTTCTACATTCTTCCAGGAATTGAAAAAACGGTCGAAAATTTGTCACTTAGGACATTATTTCCTTCTAGATTTCTTAAAGTCTATCTTGACTAAGAATATTCTAAAGTTATTCACATATGGTTCTTTCGATGCTTTTTGCCAATAGTTACAATCGCGTTTCCTTCCCGAGTTATTAACTGTAAAAGACAAGAATTCTTTTCCGATGAAATGCGAGTGAAGCGGTCTGATACTCGTGCCCGTATTGTATATTTCTAAAATTCATAGAATTTATCATTTTTTCTTTTGTCACTAAACTTTAAATTAATTACATTGTTTTGTTTTCAAATAATTTTAGGGACATACTTTATATGGCGGCAGATCTTAAAAGCAAAACTGATGGTTTCAAGATAAGAACCAATCAATTTTACGAAGTATTTTTTTATCACAGTATAATATAGGACACCGGAGTAGATTATCACAACGATTAAGATAAGCATGCCGAATCCATTGCACCAATCTAGATCGCAATCGTTTGCTGAGAAATAATATCGATTTTTAATAATTTTAAAATTCTATGAAAATATGATAAAATATTTCTTATGTGTGATAAAATTATATTTAATATATAGAGAGAAAACAATTAAATACAAAAAATAACAAAAAAATTTGTTTCTAATAAAAATTAAAATATAGTTTATATTTACAATAATTAGAAAAATATGTAAGTTATAAATATAATTCTGCAATAAAACCTACTGTTCTTATACCAGTAAATTCCCGCGAAGGTTACATAAGTGAAAACTAAAAGGTTGAACAATAATAGACCACATGTACTAAATATTGTTTTATTTTCTGCAGCGAATGCCTCGAGTCGACTTTTTCCTTTTTCAAAAACTCCTAGGTTTTTGATTGATTCTTTTTCTTCCTCTTTTAAGTTCTTTACAGACAATTCGAATCATATTTAAAATAAGTAAGAAAGGTAAAAAAAGTAAAAAATAAAAAAAAGTAAATTTTCAAATAATTGACAAGACTTGCATTATTACCTTATTTTTTACTTTTATGTCAGAGTTAATACCATCCATATCATATTCCTGGAATTTAATATTTTCAGTTTAAATTTAATATAAAGATCCTTTTGTTTTATATTCATTAAATTTAAACATTGTATAAAATATTTTTCAAAAGTAACAATTTAAACATTGTATAAAATATTTTTCAAAAGTTATAATTTAAACATTGTATAAAATATTTTTCAAAAGTAACAATAATTGATATTAATTGATATTAATAATAATTAATAATAATAATAATTGATATTAATAATAATTATTATATTAAAGGTATATCGAAAGGTAAGATCTATTTTTTCGTTTAATAACAAAATCGTTGTTTACCTCGCTGAAGGCTTGATTATTGATACCAGCTGCCATTGTTCTTAGATAGTTTTAATTTAATTGTCTTCTTAATTTTATGTCACACAATTCCTTACGCAACATTTATTGCACTAAACATTAAGAATTTTTGTACACTATTATCTAAAATATTTACTTGATCTTCATAAATATTAATATTTAAGCACCTGCACTTTTCCATAATTATTACGAATTCTGAGACAGTGTTGTTACCTCGATGATTATTCTCACACTACTGTCGCAACTTACAAGGTTTTACTATAATCCTAGTGATCAGATCTGAGAACCGTTTCCTTATCTGTCATTTGTTAAGATTATATAGACACATCAGGTATACTGATAACGAAAAAAAGCGGAAATTCTTCCACGGGATGTGCTAAATGCAGTTATGAAAAGTTTTATCTTCATCAATTATTAAACTAAAGTTTCAGGAAAATTTCTAATTCATCAAACAGTGGAAATTTTACCAGGCATTTCAAATCCAGTTTTGTGATAATTACGACTTTTTTGACCTAAAAAAATTTTCAGCACTCTGATAATTATATTATAAATTATATTTAAACTATATTATAATAATTATATTGTTAATGCATACATTTTTACAGTTCCGAAAATTGTAACAAAGAGATTTCGTTTTTGTGTCTGTTATTTAAGTTCACAGTTGAATGAACATTTTCCTGAAAGTCCAACAATCAGTAATTAAGCAAAACAAGCGTGCAAAAATAAAAGTAGAGTTAATTAAAAGAATAACTGAATAAAAATTCGATATAAAAATAAATATGTAGAAAACAAACAATGTTTTTTTTTACTGTTTCAGCTTATGCAATTGACGAATTGACACAAGTGAATAATTAGACATTGTGAAATAGGCAGAAAAACCAGTATTTTCCATAAATTAGGAAATAACATTTAACGTGTAGGAAACTTCTTCTTGAATATATTTGTATCTAAGTTTCTTCATCCGAGGAAAATATCAATAGTTTAAAAAAATTGCATCCCAATATCCAAGCCTTGAAGACCAGGAAAAATTTCTGAGTTCTTGCGTAAAGATTCTGCAATAATGAATTGTGATCAAAATCTCATAGATGCTGTAATAAACTACTGCCCTTGGAAAATAATAGTGCCTGTTCCACGTAACATGTATGACAAAAAAATATATATAAATGATTATGATTTTGTTAAACTTAGTGATGGATGCAGGCGAGTTGTCTTTCAACATCTTGTCTTGATGTTGCCTTATCATTATCAAGTATCTTAAAAAAATTATTGAATGGAAAAAATTATTGAATGTCTTGAGCTGAATCACTAGTTAAACTTCAAAGCGAGACATTTTTTAATTACTTCAAAAGATTTTTCATCTTTTTGTTATTTTTCTATGTGACCGAATCCATTTCAAATCATGCAGGCTGACGGGTGACGTGTTCAGGTTTGACTTGCCAATGAAAAATGTTTTTGTATGTGGAAAATAAGGAAACACGTATTTTTATAAATTAACATAGCGGCATTTTTACATTTTTTACGATTATTTTAAAATTTTAAGAATAAAATGAGTTTTATGGAAATTTTACTTTGAAAACCTTGCCATTTTTGGAATTTTCGAGATATTAAGGTTCTTCTTGTTTCAGTTCATACAGTTTTTTCCACTCTTTCAAAATCCATAAAAGAAATTAAAAAATAATAAAAAATGGTAAGGAAATTTTGATTTTTAAAAGAAAATAAAAAAGGTTTTTCTCAAAAACCCCACCTGTTTTTTCTCTAACTTTTAGGAATAATAGGTACTTCTAATCTACTTACCATAAATTTCCCATTTAGTACTTTTTTTTTGTTTTTCGGGAGAAACAAATTAAATCAGATTTTTTTTCAAAAGCTTATGGTAAGTAGACTATATTAGTACCTATTATTCCTAAAAATTTCAGAAAAAAAGTGGGATTTTTGAGAAAAAACTTTTTTTTATTTATTTTAGTATTTTTTAACTTTTTAAATGGATTTTGAAAGAGTGCAAAAAACTGTATAAACTAATATAAGGAAAAAATTAATATCTCAATCAAAATAGCTTTACCATTTTTTATTCTTTCTTAGTTTTTCTCATCGGTTTCGAAAGAGTGAAAAAAACTTGACAAACTGAAACAAGAAGGACCTAGAAATTTCAAAAATTGCAAAAATTGCAAGGATTTGAAAAAAAATCAAAATTATTTTTTTTTCTCCGTAAAACAA
The DNA here is from genome assembly GCA_037177015.1 of Euceroptres primus. Lineage (NCBI taxonomy): Eukaryota > Metazoa > Arthropoda > Insecta > Hymenoptera > Figitidae > Euceroptres > Euceroptres primus. The sequence goes on from JBAGKK010027500.1 coordinate 4,185, forward strand.
AAAAATATAAAATTTGAAATTTATGCTAAGTAGACTACACTAGTACCTATTATTCCTAAAAATTGCAAGAAAAAAAGGTGGGGTTTTTGAGAAAAATTTTTTTAATTTGTTTCAAAAAATCGAAATAACTTTAATACTTTTTATTATTTTTAAATTTTTTTGTGGGATTTTGAAAGAATGCAGAAAACTGTATAAATTGAAATAAGAAAAACCGTAATATCTGAAGTATTAAAAAAATGGCAACGTTTCGAAAAATGTTCTAATTTAATTTTTTTAGCGAAAAAGAAAAAAATACTGAATGAAAAATTTATGGTAAGTAGACTATATTAGTACCTATTATTTCTAAAAGTTTAAAGGAGAAAAAAGGTGGGGTTTTTGAGAAAAACTTTTTTTTGTTTTTTTTCAAAAAATCTAAATAACTTTACCATTTTTTATTATTTGTAAACCTTCTTTATGGATTTTAAAAGAATGCAAAAAACTGTATAAACTGTAACAAGAAAAACTTTAATATCTCCAAAATTGCAAAAATTGCAAGGTTTTGAACCTATATCTAAATTATTTTTTCCTCCTGAAAAACAAAGAATACTAAATGGGAAATTTATGGTAAGTAGATTATATTAGTGCCTATTATTCCTAAAAATGTCATAGAAAAAACAGGTGGAATTTCGGAGGAAAACTTTTTATTTTTTTTATATCGAAATAACTTTAATATTTTTTATTACCTTTAAATTATTTTTGGGGATTTTGCAAGAGTACATAAAACTGTATAAACTGAAATAAGAAAAACTCTAATATCTCAAAAATTGCAAAAATGGCAAGGTTTTGAAAAAAAATCTAAGTTAATTTTTTTCTTCTGAAAAACAAAAAAATTCTAAATCGGAAATTTACAGTAAGTATACTGTATTAGTACCTATTATTCCTAAAACTTTCAGAGAAAAAAAGGTGGGGTTTTTGAGAAAACCTTTTTTTTATTTTTTCAAAAAAATCGGAATAACTTTACCACTTTTTATTATTTTTAAACTTTTTTATGGATTTTAAAAAGGTGCAAAAACTGTATAAACTGAAATAAGAAAAACCTTAATATCTCAGTCAAAATAGCTTTACCATTTTTTATTCTTTCTTGGTTTTCCTCGTCGGTTTCGAGAGTGAAAAAAACTTGACAAACTGGAATAAAAAAAAACTTAAAATCTCAAAAATGGCAAAAATGGCAAGGTTTTGAAAAAAATGTAATTTTATTTTTTTCTCCCAAAAAACAAAGAAAAATACTAAATGGAAAATTTATGGTAAGTAAGCTACATTAGTACCTATTATTCCTAAAAGTTTCAGAGAAAAAAAGGTGGTGTTTTTGAGAAAATCTTTTTTTATTTTCTTCAAAAAATCGAAGTAACTTTACAGTTTTTTATTATTTTTTAACTTTTCTTGTGGATTTTGAAAAAGTGAAATAGACTGCATAAACTGAAACAAAATAAACCTTAATATCTCAAAAATTTCAAAAATGGGAAGGTTTAGAAAAAAATATAAATTAGTTTTTTTCTCCTGAAAAACAAAAAAAAATTTAAATGGGAAATTTATGGTAAGTAAACTATATTAATACCTGTTATTCCTAAAAGTTTCAGAGAAAAAAATGTGGTGTTTTTAAAAAGTCTTTTCTTTCAAAAAATCGAAATAACTTTACCATTTTTTATTAATTTTTAACTTTTTTGTGGATTTTGGAAGAGTGAAAAAAACTGTATAGACTGAAACAAAAAAACCTTAATATCTCAAAAATTACAAAAATGGCAAGATTTTGTTTTATGTTCAGTCTCAACCTTTTTTTAAATTAAGTAGTGAACCACCAGTCATAGAAATGAAGGTCGAAAGAAAAGGAGCGATTATACTTTTAGAAACGTTTCGGTCACTGTTTGTACTCTTATAAGTCAAGATAACATTTGTTGCCTGTAAAAAACATACAAAGAAAGTAGAAACTTGTATAAAAAAGAAAAACGATAATCGAATAAGAGTTAACAATATTTCATAAAAAACTCAAGAATAGAATAAAATAAGTATAAGAAAGGTGTCTCATAAAAAGAGGCCCTACAATTTTAAATCTATTTGATGGTTAATAAGTATTGTTAACAGTAAGTAAGCGGAAGGTCAGTGAGCAAAAACAAAAACATACCTGGTATAAATTGAAATAGTTGATATAATAAATAATTGAAATAAATTGATACAGTCAATGGTAGTATAAATCCTAAAGTAAAATGACAATATAATATAACAATTTTAAATAAATTAAAATAAAATAAAAAACAGGGGCAATAGCTCGGCATCTCATTTGGGCGCGAATTACGGAAATTCAAACAAGAAAGCAGAATGGGTCGATAAAGTAGAGTTAGAATTTAACGACTGGAATAAATTTTTATTTTACAGTTGATTCAAATTTATAAGTGGTTTATACCTGTCTGGAAATAGATTATTTTCATATTTAAGATTGATAGGGTTGGGTACTTTATTAATGAAAAAGTTTTCAACTACTTTTCTGCATGCTTTATTGTTCTCTGTTGATAGAATCTCAAAATTATCTTTAAAGTTATTTAAAACAAAATTATTTTTTAAGTAAAATTTCTAAAAAAACTCATTTTATCCTCAACATTTTAAAACATTCGTAAAAAATGTTAAAGTGCCGCTATGTTAATTTAAAAAGATACTCGTCTCCTTATTTTCCACGTACAAAAACATATTTCATTAGCAAGACAATTCTGAACATGTCACCCGCCGGTCTGCATGATTTGAAATCATGTCCATGTTTGAAATGGATTCGGTCATGTATTTTTTGCATCTAATAATTATTTTATGCGTCTTATTTACCTGGAATCTAAATTATCCAAACGAAACTAACAACAGAAATAATAAAATCAGTTAATTGTTTATAAAATCCGATTTATTTTATACAAAACACGAATTACAAAGGTAATTTAAAACTTACAACTGCGACACTTACATAAATATATTTACATGTCGTTATACAAACTAGAGACCGTAAATACAAAACTTTTCGAAAATTTTGTCTTCACCGTGAGAGAATCCGGGAAGTTTTATGCAAATTCCATCGGTTTGTTTCGAACAACCGATTTTGCAAAATATTTTATGAAAAAAAGTACGCGCGGTAGCTACAATAAATAAATCAGAGCCAATTTACAGTTTTGAAAATATACACAAGTGATTTCGCTTTCGAAATCGAATCTTCGGTGTCAATTTTTACAGTCACAGAAATATCCCCCAAAGTGGGACACTCAGTGTCAGAATTAAGAGAAATGAAAATGGCAATGGAATCTCAACGGAACCTGATAATTGTTTCATTTCAGTGCAGATGGTGTTATTTGGTTCTGGAAGGGCTGTATAGTTTGGGAACATTTGAATTGTTGCTGGCTGCAAATAAAAATAGAAAATTATTTCAATTTTAAAATTATAGCCACTAAAAATATTTTTGAGTCAAAATAGATTTGAGTTGAAATTGTACTCTTACCATAGCAAGATTATCGTTTCTCATTCTGCAGAAAGTCATATGTTTTCCGTGATATAAGCTTTTCTCAATGGATCTGGAAAGAAGTTCGTCAGTCCAGGGTAAAGCTAGCATGTGTTGTGCAAAAGTACGACCTATAAAAAAATAAAATTGTAATAATAATTAAGGACTTGTTAATAGAAATTAACTAAATATTAACTATTAACTAAATTAACTAATATTTAAATAAAATTGAATTTAGATTAATTTAATCACCTCTAAATTCTGGAGGCTCCTCTATAATAAGAGTGGAAAACAATTCGTCATTATTTTTTGTCTCTGTATAATCTCTCATTGCTCTCAAAGCAGATTCAGCTTCTTTGATTAATTCTTCATCAACCTGTTCATTTGGTTGCACGGCTGGATAAACTGAAAGCTGCTGTTTCGTCAAAGCTGGCAAAACCAAAGCATCAAATCTGAAATCAAATAAAAATAAATAAATTATATAATTATATAGTATATAATATTATATATTATATAATTATATAGTATATATTATATATAATTATATATTATATAATTGTATAGTATATATTATATATAATTATATATTATATAATTGTATAGTATAAAATATTATATAGTATATAATATATAATTATATAGTATATGATATTATATATTATATAATTATATAGTATATAATATTATATATTATATAATTATATATTATAGAATTATATATTATATAATTATATTTTATACAATTAAACATCTAATTTATTTTGAAATGCAAATGCTTCAGATAAATAAAAAATAAAATAAATCCTACCCAGTGCTGAGGAAAATTTTCTCGAGATGTTCCATTGAGATTCCTTTGAAGCTATTAATTCCCAAAGTTTTGAAAAGGTCCTTGACAGGTGTCATGCTATAACAAGCTGCCAATTCCGTTCTGGGATAATGGACCACAAAAGCTAGACACATTTCCTGGGAAGCTGCATATCCTCCCAAAGTGGGACGATTTCTATCCAGAGTTTCATAAACACATTCAGCGACTATTTCATCTCCAGGGAGAACTTTTACTTCCTTTTCCAAAGTGAGTGATTGTTGATAGTCAAAGTCAAAATGATTGTCTTGAACTATATTTGGAAGTTCCTTGCCTTCTCGAATGTGTTTCAAGCTCAGTTTTCGACCAGCCAAGTGAGAATGGAGAACAACAGATACGACATTAACACCTTCATCTGGCAGCATCTATTAAAAAGAAAAAAATTTTTATTAGAGTATATTAAATGAACTCTTACCAAACAATGAACTCTTATCGGTTCTTAGAGATTAAAAGTTTTTTAAATTTAATTTATCTTGCACTCGAAACCATGAAAGTTATCAATCTAATAGTAATGGACTAAACTTGTTTCGAAATTTTATCAGCAGAGTTTTTTATCTTTAGGTACTTAGTTCTTTAGTTATTGAAGATCATTGTAGATTTAAAAAGTGAGAAATTAATTTACAGATTAGTGATAAAATTAATCAAATAAGTTGTGAAAGATAAAAATAATTTGGAAATGATTAATTTTAATGAAAAAAATATCGTTCGCAGAAAAGGGAAATGCTTGAATTAATATTTATGAATAATTAATGAATACATTAATGAAATATTAATGAAATAAATTTACATTTTGTGAAATTTTAAATTTATGTACAGCTAATAAAATGTAAATAAGACATATAAGCAAGTTACTGATATCAATCAAACATGTTTTGCAAGGTCTGTTTTCGATGCAAAATGCACAAACTGATTAAAATCCTGGTCATGGTTGTCATCTTATAAAGTACCTTCTTAGAATTCATAACGAGATGATAACTTTATGAGTCAACTTTTCATCTCTGGAGATTAAAATCTGCTGACAATGATCTTTCTTGTGTTTACGCGTTTCCGATTATCGTGGGAAATAATTACGTTTACTAAAAATTTGTATCCCAGCTCTAATGTGAGATGAACTCTCGGGTTAATAGTTATTACTATCCTAAACTTCAATTTCCTCTTAACGCACTTTTTTCTAATTTGAACCATTTCACTGTTATTTTGAATTTGAATTATTGTGATTAGATGACTTTTCGGTTTTTTGATATTTCATACCATCTTTGTGCAATCTTGAGTGCAATATCCAGCAGTAGCATATTTTTCCTGTTTGGGGGGAATCACGTGAAGAGGAGTTACAGCCACACCAGAAACGAGGATCCCAGCTTCATTTTTTCGAAGATTGGAAGTGTAGTGAATTCTGACTCCACTGCTGTCAATAATTTTTTTTCGTCCTGGATTGTTGTAATGAACTTCCAACATATAATATGTTCCCTCTTTATGTTCTCCCACAGGGATTCCAATATGTTCAGGAAACCATTCTCCTAAAAAATAAATAAATTTAATATATAATTTATGTATATTAGGGTGGTGGAAAAATGCATTGAGAAATTCTTTTTCAAATTTTCATGCATATCTCCGCCAAATTTGATCCAAATCCACAAAAAAATAAATGCGTTTACTTTTTCTTTTTTGAAGAAAAATGATATGTAGAGGTTCCGAAAATCCCACGAAGTTTAACAAGTATTTCCCATAAAAAAAGACGGTTTGTAAATTTTATTCAGGATCGTCAATATTAGGTGAATCGAGTTGAAACTAAAAATTTCTCTTCAAAATTAGCCATAGAATACGAATCAAAAATTACCTTTTAAATAACACCTCCATAAGTCTGCTTTATAGGGTCCCCAAGAAATCCCATAAGTGAAAAATTAGGTTCTGCGAGTTTTTGGCGCTAATTATAATTAACATAATTGTTTCAAATAATTATTATTGTTTGTAACTAACTTCTCATATATTAATGCTAGATAGTTGTCATTTTTCTGATACTTTTAACTTTTTGTCTACTTTTCACTTAGTGAGGTAATAAATAACGCAAGTTTACAAAAATAATTGTTTAAACAATTTATTATTATTTATAACAATATTCTCTTAATATAATGCTAGAAAGTTCCGATTTTTTCTAAAATTTTCCACTTTTTGTCCACTTTTCAATTACAGTGATGTAATAATTATTTCAAGTTAACAAACATAGTAAATAATGAATGCAATTTAAAAAACGTAGTTGTTTTAACAAATTATAATTATTATTTATAACTATCTTTTTCTATAGCAATTTTAGCAATGCTAGATAGTTGCGGTTTTTTCTGAAAGTTTTAAATTTTTGTCCACTTTTCACTTAATGAGGTACTAATTAATGCAAGTTGACAAGCATTATTATTTGAACAATTGAATATTGTTTATAAATATCTTCTCTTAGAGGAATGCTAGAAAAAAGGCCTCAATCAAATAAGTAATTGATTATAATAAATTATTTGATTGAGGCTTTTCTAATTTGTATATATATATATATATATATACATATATATATATATATGTGTGTG
>JBAGKK010027511.1:0-11123 GCA_037177015.1 Euceroptres primus
ACCCCCAGCCTTTGATTCCACTCTAAAATCGAAAACTTAATTTATATAATTTGTACAATTCATACAATTTTGGATTAGAAATTGTTTTCTAATGGAACCAAATTCCTCATCCAGTTTCCTTTAGATAATTTATATTTTTAGGAAGAGTCTAATTATGAAAGCGATTATTATTTTTATAACGTTTAGTACTTACTTTAATCTTTTCTTTAATAGATATCACTTTCTGCCCTTATTTGCTTTGTTAAGAGCATTATTTGTAGATATGTTACACGAATGGTTGTACTTGTATAGTTAACGTCTTTGAAATCTCCAGAACATTGTGGAGAATAAAGCAAGATGTTTCGTATGAAAGGCGCATTCGGACCGAGGGAAAAGTAAATAAAGATCAACATTACATTTTCTCTGTGTCGTTGTGCATTTGTGCAAGTGGCATGTTAGGATTACTCGTCTTGAAAATTGCACGTTGTGCAACCCCAGTTTCTCGAAACTGAGTTCGCAATCTGAAAATCTCGTTGTGCAAATTGAATCGAGTCCAACTGAAAATCCGAAACGGTTCTCTCTTATTCAAAACGAATTTTCATGATGCGATTATCTTTTTTCTCTTTTTACTTTCTAAGAAAATGTTTCCTGATTAATTTGCATACCAAGGCTAAAAATTAAATTAAAAAATTTATACGAAAAGAATTTTCTCTTGACAAAAATATATTTTGCAGAATGCGGTTTTAAAATTTGGAAATCGTACATCAAGGACGTCAGAAAAAACTTCAAGAATCCTTTTAACATTTTTAAAGATTTTTCTTTCTGCAATGGAATCTATTATTATCCTAAATTCCAGGGCCTAATCTTCGCTTGAAAGATTTAACTGGTCCATAAGAACATGAATAGTGGGACTAGGAAGGGAAAATGTGGTCCTACCTTTTCGCCATTAGTCTCTCCCGTTTCCCCGGTTGTGACGTGGATTATCTTCCCTCCGGTCGGTGCTGCAAATGATCCTCATTTTTCTCGAGTTTTTCCTAGGACACTTAAGCAAAAAATAAAAAATCAAGTTATTGCGACAAAAACAAGTCAAATTCAGATCAAGAATTAATAGTAGGATCAAGAATTAAATTAGGATAAAACATCAAATTAATTATTTTCAAAATGCACACACTCGGAGAAAAATAGATTATAACGGTTAACATCTTGGATGCTAAATTTTGGAATAGCGATCTAAAGATATTAAGCCTTATAATCTAGATGTGAAGTTTTAATACTCAGGATTATAAAAATTAACATCCAGATTATACGGCTTAATATCTTTATTATCTTCGGCTATCGGCTTGATATCCCAAAGTTTTAGAATCTATTTTTCTCCATGCATAGACCAGAAAAATTTACGATCTAAAATTTTTAAAAAACTTCTTATGGCTCGAGTTTGTAACATCTTGAGAAGTGAGAATCGATCCAATTTCATTCGCTTCAATTCTACAAGTGCACAATATCGAAAAATATCGCAGCATATCAAGAAATTTTTATTTCTCAGGAAATGGGATATCCCTCGGTCTGTATACGGCTTCCGAAAGAAAAGGAAAATTGTTGGATTCAGCAACATGTGATACGAAATAATATGATGGTTTGAACACTTCGAGGAATGGGGTGATTGCAGTGGAAATTCGATTCTGTAAATTTCAATTCACAAAACAAAAGACATAAAAGTATATAAAATGAAAAAAGCATAAAATAAAATACAATAAAATCAAATAAAAATTTAAAGGATCGAATATTGTACTGCCCTCGAAAAATGCGATAGTCCCAAGCGATTATAATAGACCTAAGCCGTAATCTCAGTATTGCAATATGACTCGCAGGATGCAATTTGTCGTTATCTGTACAACATTTTATATAAAGTTATGTATGTACATGTAGATAGTCTATTCAAATTCTGTTGGTATACAGGCCGTTGAATTACGAGAGTGCAAGCATCCTTGCAGGGATGAGTTTATCGATACATATAAATAATAAATATAAATATATAAATATACATATTATATATAGATGGTGAAAACACAATACTCGAATATGCATAATTGCATATATATGAGATATCTGTACGTACTACGTATTCATGCGATGATAAAGAAAGGAAACCCAGTGAATTTATACATACGTGCGATTTTTTGCAAAAACGAAAAGTTCGTTCAGCGAGAGCCTCGAGAGATTTGCCTAAAACGTATATCAAGTTAAGCTTCATTGACGCAGTTTTGTGTAGCACTGCAATTTATTAATATCGAAATAAAAATGCAATTATTATGAAAATTAATGCAATTGAAAGATTATGTAGTTCAGTGGTGTGCACATGCTGTGTACGCTTAAATTTAAGTTTTTGCGGTTCTTCCGCCGACTGCTGAATAAATTATTATTTTCTATGCTGTAAGTCGTGTCTTATTTCTTTACAGATTCCCATTAATATTCTTTATATTATTATATATTCTAGCAAATAACATTAATATTTTTTATATTATTATATATTCCAACAAATAACATTAATATTCTTTATATTATTATATATTCCAAAAAATAACATTAATATTCTTTATATTATTATATATTCCAACATTTAAACTTTTTTTATTTGCATGGATAAAGAATCATTGCATTTGGGATAGAAATGAAAGTAGGCAATATCAGGAGAATAAAATTTGGATTATTTTTTTTTTGTGTGGGGGTTTTGCTATACTTATAGAATATCTTTGCTTTTGTGTTAGGGGTGAGCCATAACTTTATGGCATTACGAAGCTGGTATGTGCTGGAGTGAGTAAAGAGAATATATTCATGACACGTCCCACGTGCCTGCATTCTCACGAATCCCACGGGATTTATTTTAAGAAAAGTGCGGCGTTGGCGGCCAACTCATCTATATCGATTATATCGCCGTACATCTCGCGACATTAATCCTTATTTTGTTTATTAAATTAATCAGATAAAAATTTCCAAATATTGTATTTTTTAACTTACTACTTTTGAAGAATCACTTATTAATTTAAAAAAGGCTATGACGTTAAACCTATGAGTTTGGTCAATAATATCGTTGAGTGAAGATAATATCAACTGCCCTATTTTTTACCAAATTCGTTTTTATAGTGGCATTGATCAGTGTTGGATGGTAACTCGTTGCAAGTATCTAAGTTACTGAAAAAGATAAGTTCCTTTTGAATCTTTTGCAGTAACTTAGTTACTTCTTAAAAAAGTAACTGTCACGTAACTTTGTTACTATTTTTGCAGTAACTTGCAACTTTAATTTTAGTTACGTTTGAGTTACTTTGTATTTTTTGTATGATTTCCTTTTAATAGCTGTTATGCGATAAACAGAAATTTAAAAAATTACGCGCAGTGGAAAAACAAAAAGAATATGATCGCGCATGCGCGCTGGTACACAGTGAGACTAAACATCCTTTTTTTGTTCAAAAAAGTCTACAGCTTACAATTTTTGTTCGATTCAACTTTTTCTTCTTTTCAATTACAGAACAATAAATTTCGAAGAGAATGGTTAGAAATAATAAAATAATACAAACAATTTATTGAGTAATCCATTTCATTGTTATAAACAAATTAAGTGAACAATTTCCCAAAAATCATAATGTATGTTTTAAATTTTTTTATTTGCAAAAACTGTTTTAAATTGTTGCCGATGTGATTTTTAGTCACCAAAATTTTAAGAAATTAACAATAACTATTATTATAAACAATTTTTTGGACTTTATATTTAAATTGCTGCTTTTTCAGGTTCGGATTTTTGTTAATCTCTTGCATTGTTACGGATATTCTTAAAAAATATATGTGCTTAATTATATTTCTTAAAGTCAAGGTTAAAATACAACAATTAGTACATATATACAGATGGGACACTTTTGCATTTTAGTGAAGAAAAAAATTGTTTTTTTTTTTATTCTGGAACTGCTTTACAGTGCATTAGGAATGGCAGTCAAAAACATAATTAAATTACGCAGGAATTTTCCATTTGCTTACAAATTGCAATTGTTTACATTTGTTTACAAAAATTATAATTGTTATATTTTAACAAATATAATTACATATTTTATTACATTTTTAATAATATCTGTAGCAATGAAAGTAGTTACTGAAAATTCGAATCTGAGGAAAACGCAGATTGAAGTATATATTGCCAGAAAAATTGTTTATGACAGTAGGTACTGTTAATTTTTTTTAACTTTTGTGACTAGCCATCACTCTCAATGCACTACAAAGTAGTTGCAGCACAAAAAAGAATTTTTTTCAACGGACAAATGCCAAAATTTCCAATTTCTAAATCGTATTTGTTTATAAAAATTATAAATGTTGTATTTTAACAAATATAATTAAACAAATATAATTTTTAAGAATATCTGTAGCAATTCAAGGGATTAAGGGAAATTCGAATCTGAAAAACCACAAATTTAAATATATTTCTCGAAAAATTGTTTATAACAATGGTTATTGTTAATTTCTTAAAGGTTTTGTGACTAGAAATTACTCCCTCAACAATTTAAAATAGTTTTAGTAACAAAAAAATGTTATCGTACATTAAAATTTTTAGAAAATTGTTTACTTAGTAACATCTATATTGTTTACTTAGTAACATCTATATTGTTTACTTAGTAACATCTATATTGTTTACTTGATTTGATTAGAACAATGAAATGGATTACTTAAAAACTATTTGTAACTTTAAGAAATTCATGAACACTGTTCTCTTCGAAATTTGTTGCTCTTTCATTTTATAAAATAAACACTTAAATCGAACAAAAATTGTAAGCTGTATACTTTTTGGAACGAAAAAAGGACGCTTGGTCCCACTGTGTGGTATTCAACAACTGCTCTTAAAAACTAATAACAGATGCTATTAAGGAGGTGTTTGAAAATTTTTTAAAATTAATATATTGCTGTTCACTTGCCCAAACATCGCGTACTTTTTATTGTAACTGTACCGAAAAAAACTAGTAAAATTAACTAGTTCAATGGTTGGCTAGAGTGATTACTAGTTTTTATGCTCAAATTAACTAAAAATCTAGTAGACTTTACTAGGTTTTTAGTTAATTTTACCAGAATTAACTACAGTAATCCCAATTTTTTTCTGTGTATTGTCTATCTGTTTGAAATTTTTATAACTGGTGTATGTGTGTGTAGGGGGGGAGGGGTAGAGGTAAAATTTAAAGCAACTTTAAAATGAACTTAAATTACTTCCTCTAGTAACTGTAACTATAAGGAGTTACTTTTTTAAAAAAGGAACTGTAACTGTAAGTGTACCTAGTTACTTTTTATTGCAAAGTAACGTAACTGTAACTATAGCTACTTTTAAAAAGTAGCTTTTAAAAAGTACCCAACACTGCCATTGATAATAGCATCGGTTTTGCATGAATAATATTCATATCGTAAACACGAATTATTTTCTGATTACGATATGCTCTGTTTTCCAATATTTCAAAGTTTAAACGAAACACAGATTTTAATCATAAATATGCTTGCTGAAAAAGCAAAGAAAAATGCCATTAATCCAATAAATGTTGAGATATCAACAACTGCATCGCTTACTCGAGGGATATTTAATTTCCGTATAGATAAGTCGGATAAAATGAAATTTACCTCGCTATGAATGTGCATTTTTCAAGATAGGTTTTGATTTTTTTTCATTTCATTCATTCATATAAATAACAATTTCTTCACAGAATAGTTCACAATAGTTTTATCATTTTATATACAATTTTCATGTTTACTTTGTGTTCTGGAAAAAATAAAAATTAAAAGAAAATTAACTTCTCTCGATGTACAACCATTTTCTGTCTTTCTTCCACATCTGCTACGCAAACATCGCCAACACTGCAGCAATAGCCATTCCGGCCCCACGCCAGTTCAGTCTTGCCGAAACCGAAGTCGGCAACGCGTCAACTTTAAATCCAGTACCGCCGCCAAATTCCAACCAATCGATCGATCGATTCCAGTCTAATAATTTCAATTATCTCAAGTACATTAACTCCCGGATTCCAAACCCGCGACTTCTCAATGACATCCCACCGCAATAAAAATTCCTACCTCACCTCCTTATCAATACACTTAAGTCCTTACGGCTCTTATCGATAAAACTTCCATAAAAGTGCCTCAGAGTTCTAGAATTTCGTACCCTAGACTAGTTATGGACTACTTACGTCCGTTCTCATAAATCACTTTACTTGATAACTTATCCGGGGAAAAAGGAACCTGATTTCGAAAACATCTGCGTGAAAAACGTCAGAAAAGTTGGAACGTTTGTTGATAAGCTGCCAAGTCAACCGGGCTCCTTTACGTAAGCTGCGTAATAATGTTCACTTGTCGGGAGTGTAAAACCATGTGTTTATATTCGGATCTACAAGAATGTCTTCCACAAAAAATTGGATGACCTTTGTGAGGAAACGATTGAGTGAAATAAGGTAGAAAGTGAGCTAATCGACAAGAAAGTAATTTTTCCACTGTTTTTCAAGTTCCACTAATATTCCATCATCAAAGAAGAAATTACAATTAAAAGAAATTTGGAAAGCCTAACGAATGGACCAGTAAAACATTTCCTGATATATCCAAAACAAGTATAATCTGATCTTATACAGTTGATAATGATCTCTAATGATCTTTTACAGTAGATCTACTTTTACATACTTTTACAGTAGCAAAAGTAGGTCTGCAGAAGAATATATAATTTGAAGTTCAAGAACTGAATGGTTTATATAAACTATCTAAAGTAGTTCAGGGTCTGCTATGAAGAAATTAATATCTCATTAAATAATAATGATGAGTGATTAGCACCTGTTGATGCAACAATTACGCTGCCAGTTGAACATCTGACAGCTGAATTATTCAAAGCCAACTTTGAAAAGCATATAGATATTGGATAGCAAAGAAAGTGTCCTCCACTGCCAATTCCTCAGGTTTAATGATAGTCGAGTAAAATAAGTCAAGCAGTTGTCTTCCATTTAATCTTCGGAATGATACAGGGCTTAAATAAGAAGAGTTGCTTCCTAAACAGTAGCTATGTAGGTGAAAAATAGTGCCTTAGATGTCAAATAAGTTCCTGAAGTGAAAAGGATTTTCTTAAGTAAAGAAAAAGGTACATATCTTAAGTTCTTGAGTTACAACAAAAACATTTGCATAATCGAAAGCAGAAACTATCATTCCTGTTTCTTCAACAATGATTTCTGTTTTCCAAACAGTTTTCAAGTTGTTAAACACAACTGAGAATTTATTTGTAAATATCTGTGTGGGTGTAAGATAACTGTTGTGTATTGAAGAAGAATTGCTGATATTGATTCTGAATCATTACCACAATCCAAAATTCCCTATTCACCACGATGAAGAGTGCACAGATCATAACAGCATCATCTTATGAAGGAGACTCTTCTCCTAAAGACTCCAAAGATGGTGTCATCAGACTAAAGATTGACAAACCTTCCCACTGGGATTGGCAGCTAACAACATCAGCTGATACAATTCCAGTAATCCAACTCCTGGACAAAGATGGTCGTTTGCTGGTCGAAACGACAAGAGGAACAGCTCAAAGAGCCAAAGGTTCCTTCCGAGAAGGTCTAATTTCCCACGAAGAATTTCCAGACCCTGTCAACGTTCCCAAGACTAAAACCAAATCCCTAGGGAGCAGAAACTTCGAAGGTTTCAGTTCTAAATTTGAATCTGGTCAATTTGGGAAACCCAGGAAATCTCGTAGTGATGTTGACGTGAGGAATGGTGGTAAGAAATCTAGGAAAAGGAACTCTTCCACAGAAGTAATTTCTAGATCAGAAGGAAGTGGTAAGGTGTACGCACCTGGTGATTATCTTCGTCAACAGATCCTGGATGATCTTAGAACCCAGAGTACAACTGGAAAGACCCCTAGTGAAATTGCAGAAGCTAGATATGAGAAGGTTAGGATTTATTTGAGGAATAAGAGTGACTCCTCGTTGAACAGGGAGTCAAGAGAGAGAACAAGAAGTGCCCCAAGGAAAAGAGCTGATAGATCTGAAAGTGGAAAAAGTCGGAGGAGTAGTTTACAGAGTGATGGGTCTTCGTCCTTTGATAGAAAAGATGTATCCGGAAGGGATGGATCTAATGGAAGAAGAGATGTATTTAATGGAAGAGATTTATCTAACGGAAGGGATACAAATGGTATAAAGGGTTTATTGAAAAATGAAGAGATCTCCAGCGAAGAGGACGTTCCTAAGACTCCCTTTCCGCAAAATACAGTCAACTCTTTCAAAGTAGGAAAACAATTAACAAAGCAGGACCTAGAAAAAATCAGAGGTTTCCTCCAAGATCGAATTTCAGCCAAAATGAAAGAGGAGAAGCTCTCTAGGTCCCGTTCCCAGCCTATAGGCACTCGCACCTTTCCGGAAATAGGAATTGGAGAAAAAGAATCGGGGAAAAGCTACTCGGATTATTCGTCCAACCGGAAGAACTACCACATCAGAAAAGTGGGTAGCGATGCGAGTGTGGTACGGTTTGCGGACAGGCAGATTCAACCAAGCGGAAGCAGACACAATTCGGAAGACTCGTCCGACCTGCGACGGAAACTTCGTTCAAGGACACGGACCGATGCGCTTCTGGAGGCCGACGAACCGGAAAATATCTACAAGGAGAGAAAACCTGCCGAGAAGCAGAAGGTTTATTCCAGAAAGACGAAAAGCGACACGCTTGTTGGTAATCTGGATTCGAGGAGGAGCCACTCTCAGGATAACTTGGAGAAGACATGGAGGGAGTACAAAGAAAGAAAAAAGCTTGATGGTAAATTGGATAAGTTAGATAAATTAGATACATTGAATGTGGAGGAGGAGGACTTTATGAAGAAGCCTAGATGGAAGGATTTGCAGAAGAAGAATTGTTCTATTAGGAATTGTAGGATTTGTGAGAACATCAAGAATTGTGTGGATCCTTTAGCTGATGATGGTCAAGAGGAATCGAATCACTGTCAGATTTTAAATCAACATCAGGTACCTAATCAATGCCAGGTATTTAATCAGCATCAAACATCCAATCATCATGAACAGGGCGGACAATCAAGTCCTGATGTGAATTTGAGACCGAAAACAGCTTTACAGGAGAATTATTTGGTTTTAGAGAGAGCAATTTCTCCCCAGCACGACTCCATCATTTCAGAAACCACAACTAATTCTCGAGAGGAGGAAGTCTCAAGTTCGAGTTGGAACTCTCCTGATTTCGGGTACAACTCGATTCCGAAGCAGTCAAGGGATTACAAGGAAATTCTCTGCTCCAATTCAGCAGTGAAGAAGAGCGACACTTTCAAAGTTGTGGACGGAAGCGAGGATGCTATAGAAATTGGCAAAACTCAAAATTCTCCTGTGGTGAATGGAATTTCTGAAATGTCGTGTGACTCGTGTGACGATCTCTCCGAGGATGTTATTGGTCGGTACAAAACTGGGAGACAAATTCTGACTAAGAGAACCAACCAGGAAATCGCTGAAGATTATTTTGTAAGGGTTTATGAACTTTTGAAGAGGCGAAGAGAGGAAGTGAAAAAATTAGCCCAACTCTGCGATGGATCAGAGTGTGAATTAGAAAATTGGGCTATAGAAAGTCTGAAACCGAGGAGGCGTCGCAGAAAAAAAGCGGATAACTCTCCACAAGGTGAGGACAGTTTTTCCATTTGGAAACAATATTTCTTAATTCTTACTGATAGTAATTGCTCATGATCATTTTACAAACTGTTTGGATTACTAATTGTTTAAACAGATGTTAATAAAAATATTATCGAACAAGAATAGTCGATGACTAATAGCCTAATGGGATCTTCGTTCTTTCACGAACTTTGCAAAATCTTGTTACTAATAATAGTTACTAATATTGTCCTCGAACGAAAATACACATCGGTGTTTCGCAAAGAACAACAAAATTAGATCAGTTATTTAAGATGCAATTCAATTCTCCAATCCGTGTTTACAATTAAACAGAATTTGATAATTTAAAGTCTGAAAACTTTAATCGTATATTAATGCAGGGATTATAGTCAATCCTCTATCCCCCTTTTTTTGGCCTATTTTCCCCCTTCCCCCCATTTTTCTGAAGATCCCTTACAATCCCTATTTTTGAGAATTTTTCCCCTATTTATTCAAAGTTCCGATTAATTTTCCAAGAGTAAATATAAATAGAAACTTATGACATTTGAAACCACATGCCACAATATTAAAATCTTAGAGATTCAGAGTGTTCTAGAATCTTGTAGAAACTTCAAAACTTTTCCCAAATTTTTAAAAATTTTCTAAAACATTCTAAACTGACTCTAAATCTTCCGGACTCTTTCAATGTCTTCCGAAATTTTCCATAATCAAATCTTCTAAACTGTAATATCTAACGTTTAATATCTTCTGCTTTTTCTAGAATCTTTTTGTCTGGGTTCTCCAATAATATTATATCTGCCAGAATTCTTTAATATTCAAAAATATATACTAGATTGTTCTAGAATACTCCAGAGTATTCTGAGCTCCAGAATTCTGCAGAATATTTTAAAATCCTCTAAAATCTGCAAAAGACTCCCATAATCCTCAAGAATCTTCTAAATTCTTCTCAAAATCATCCTAAAATTCTCTAAACTTTTTGAGATTCTTCAAAATAAAAGTCTACACGAGACTAGAAGATATTAGAAGTTTAGGGTAGAAGTCAAAAGATTTTTGAGGATTCTACAAAATATTTTTAGGTAGTAGAATATTTTGAAAAATCATAATAGTTGAGGTGTTTTTGAAAATTTTAGATCTCAGAAAAAGTCTGGATATTTCTGTAAGGGTTTTAAAAAATCCTGAGAAATTTTAGAAGGTTCTAGATAATGCTGGAGGGTTTTAGAAATTCTGGAAGAATTAGGAAATCTCTGGAAGACTCTAAAAAATTCTAAAAAATCTTGAAAATTTAAGGGTTGAAAATTCTATATTGACAACATTTTTTTCAAGAGCAATGTATGCAATTATTTTTTTTCTTAATTGGAATTCTTCAATTTCCCTATCTAACATTTCCCTGACTTTTAGACAAATTTCCCTGACAGGAAAGTATTCTGCCGTCCAAAGTAAAAAGATACGTAAGTGACTTTGTGGTTTAGGGTTATTCTCTTAAACCTAGCAATGGAA
>JBAGKK010027522.1:0-11123 GCA_037177015.1 Euceroptres primus
CGTTTATCTTGGAAAGGGTGCATCGAAAACAAATGATTTTTTTCAGAAAAATAGTACTTATAATTTACAATAAGAATTCTGGTATGATTTTTACCTCTGCGTGTCATACTTTCTGCGTAATCTACCTTCAAAGTAGGCGGTGAGTTTCACTTCGCGGGTGGCACGCTCCTTCCATGGCTCATATCTTGAAACAAGATGGTTTTTGGAAAAAAATGTATTCGACATAAATTGTACAACGAAAAATTCTGCATAATTTCAGTTATATACACTTTTATCCAAAAACGACCTCCTTTTGAGGTATGAGCTACGGAAGGAGCATGCCCCTTGCGCGGTACAACTCACCCCCTACTCTGAGGATTGATTACTCAGAGAGTATGACCCGCAGAGAAAAAATACATACCAGAATTCTTATTGAAAATTATAAGTACTATTTTTCTTTAAAAAATCATTTGTTTTCGATGTAACCTTTTCAGGATAAACGTCAAAAAGCATTTTTTGCGGGCGTTTTGCTCGATTTAAGGGTGGTTTCACCCTTCATTTCAAGTCCAACTTATTTTATGTTATCTACTAATGTCTTAAGGAATATGTATGTCAAGTATTAATAATTTATTTTGAGTTTTTTTTATAAATGTTAAAAAAATTAACGGCTTTAATTTTTTCACCCTTAAATTTATAATTAGCAACCCCCAGGTACATAAATACACTATTTTTGTGGCTTTAGGACTGAATTTGTTCAAGTTATTCAACTTTAAAAACTATTTTACTGAAATCTTTGTTTAAACAAATAAATAACAATTAGCGGCAAGATCTTTTTTTTTAACTTTTCATTACACATCTTTAGCAACACAATGCAAAAGGTTTCATTCAAATCGGTGGAACGCCGCCGGGTTTCCAAGTTTTTTATTTTTAACGTCTAACGTGACTCCTCTATTTAAAGACATCTGAAAATATTGAATCTTATTTGGTTTGATTATTTCAGTCCGCATTTAAAGTAAAAAAAAAAAAACCAGAAGAAAGAGGAAAAATGGGAAGTTTCTTGAAAAAGAGGTAAAAAGAGGAAATCTTTTATAAAGGGGAAAAATGGAGAAATATGGAAAATACTGTGAAGCCTGTACTTGATGCAAATTTTTGTAGTATAGAAACTATGTAAATCATTCAAGAAATAGACCCCACAGCCAATGAAATATTATCTACGATAAAATTGTATAGGTTTTCAAAGTAGCAGAAATTTGTCTTGCGATACCCTACTTGTTCTACTTATATAGTGTATATATATAATATTATTATATAATATTATATAATATTTATATATTATATATATATATATACTACTACTACTAAATATCCTAAAAATGAATCAACTATATAAAAAACGGAGGGGTCAAATTTCAGAAGAAATTATCAAGTGATGTGAATGTAATTATAATTATATATAATTTTTTAAAAAGTACAAGTTTTCTTGTTAAGATTAAAATTGATATAACAACTGTCGCATTAATTTTTATCTCATCACAAAATTTGTGTCCTTGAAGAAATTCCGCAGAGAAGACGGATGATTTGAGCGTTTACGATAACGAGCCTAATTTAAACGGAGCACCGAGTCAGAAGTAATCTGACAACGTGAGGAGAAAAGGGTCAGTCACGACACTGCATAATTAAAATTCTTCTGTCGCCTTCAGCTCAACCGTCATAATTATTCTGCTCCTGTTGGGACAAACGCCGCAAAGATTTCAGTATGAGACGCTGATGGCTATTGCATCCTCCTTTTACATAAAGCAGAAGCACCCGCTTTAAACTGGTATCTTCCACAGAAATTATGGTGTAAATGAACAAAACTGAATAAGAAGCAAAAAAATAACACAGATGCTGTTTATGCGTGCTTAAATAAATGCACTGCAAAATCTATACCATTTCGACGGAGATTATGAAAACAAAGAAAACGCTCATTCGGGTTTAGATTATCACTGCAATAAAAGATATGTGCTCAGATACCAATATATTATAGAGTCAGCAAACCATTTACTTTTCCAGTTTTAATAGTAAAACTGGAAAAGTTAATCGGTTTTTCAGATTCATATAATGATATATGGCTAGAGAAAATAAACAGTGCATTAATTTTCAATGTGTCGTTTTAGTTGCTTTCGAGTAAGCAATCATTTCCTGCGTACGTACCTAATTCTATGGCAGCATCAGGTGCTCCTATATAATCTTTTTTATATAAATATCCTTATATTTCTTATTTTCAAGTATATATCCTTAAGTTCATGGATTTAGGTCCTCGGTTTTCTCTACAAACGTATAGAAAAGGTCATATCAGAGTCGCAGTCAAAGGACGATATGAATATCTGAAGACGAATATGGAAGTTTAGATTACAATCTGACAATTTACGTCGCCGCAGCGGTTATGCTGGGTCGAATGAAGCAAATGAGATCGCATCGCGCATACATGTGGACAGACTGTCCCGCACACTCCGCATCATTACATTTCGTTGGGCTTTCGGCATTCTTTCGAGTCTTTCGGGGCAAATAATACCTAGTTATACATTATACAAGAGGCAACTTTTTTTTTGCTACAATCAGAAATCAATAGACCTTATTGCCATATTTTAAATACTTTCAAATGTTCTATATCTCCCTATCCTCTCGAATCCCGGTTTAAGATATTCCTAGAATTTCGTTCGGTGGCTTTCAGTATATGCGCGGGTCCGAGGGTAGAGAGGGAGGCACGGTCGTCGAGTAGTAGTCAAGCAACACCGCAGCAACAGAGCGAGCAGTATGAATTCGCCTTTTGCATTTATATTTAAAAACTCGTTGAAAATTTCTTTTTCATTAATTTTTCATCGTCAGTTAAAAATTTTCATCCCTTATGGTAACAAATTTACATGCCTACATAATTCAGTTACATAAATCTTATTATTCCTACATGAGTCATATTATTCCGACTGAAAGTGGTTCGTACGTCCCTGACTGTTTGTGTTCAGAGACGTTCAAGGACTACCCCGGTTTAAGACAGCCAATGCCCAAAACCCATCTTAAACCAGGATTCGAGAGTATTATAAAAAGATATCGCCTTCGCCGCCGCCGCCGCCGCTGTTTCAAGATTCTCGAATAACGTTGTATATCCATATGAGCTCAAATGACCTCTAATAATGAGCTCATATGGGCGATTCTCCATATAAAGGGAACTTTTGGAAAAAGTAAAATAAAAATAAAAAATGTATTCAAATCATTGTTTCGAGCTATAATGAGATGTATTAGCATCATAAAAAGAATTTTTGAAAGTAGTCACGCTTAAAATTTATTTCAAATGCTTCTAGGACTTTTTGACGTCATGCATTATCTACTCTCGTGTAACTATGGTTCATTTTTCCAAAGAATAAGAAAATGTCCTAGAATTTCAGCAAGTAAGAATTAACAAGATTAGAAATGGTTACCTAGTACAAGAAAAAGCAAAAAATAAATTTAAAAAATATTTTAATACTTTTTTTAATAAAAAAAATTAATTTTTCAAATTCATCAGATTTTTGTCACTTCATCATTTTGTTACTTGTACAAGAGTCAAACCAGGTCAACTGTATCAGGAAATTTTCCATGAAAACCCAAATTATGAAATAAATTATATATTCGTGAAATATTCGACCATACAGAAAAGTGATTTGAAGAATTTTTTGATATTCGTTTTTTTGTTTGTTATTTTGTTACATAGACATTTGGACACTATTTTCTTGCAAAAAGCATAAGTCAAATTCGGTTAATAATAGTCCAGTGAAATCTTTATGGATTGTAGATAAATATCTTCCCTTTTAAATGAAACAGACAAAAAACCGAAATTTGTTTAAAAACGTATTTTTAATAACAATTTTATGAACAATTGGAAATTATTGTGTTCTCCATACGCGACTGAGCTGAAATTTTACATACATATGGAATGAACCTTCAGCTTCAAGTTTCTGAAGAAAAAAAATTGTATTTGGCCATGGAAGTGTCGAAAACGAATTTTTTCTTTGTGCCGGCGGGCTCGGCGCTGCAGCCAGGCGCGGCGCTTGGATCGGGATTCAATGTGATAATGTGTCGGTACGAAATTAGGAAGATAGAAAACTTTCATTGTACACTGTCATTTAAAAGAAATGTAATTATTTTTGTATCAAGTTCAAAAAATACAAAATCAGGAAAGCCTTAAACTTCGATGAAACAAAAAACTAATACGATATACTTCACATAAAATTGCTACAAAACAATACTAAAAAAACAAAAAAAGTATCTCTACTTTTTTGACAATGACATGATCTACAAATCTTGGGTCTTTAGAAAAAAATTTACACTGAACGGTTGTGTTCAGCATGGGAACAAAAGTCAAAATCAATGTTTTTGAAAAACACTTTGTCACATTGGAAAAGACTGATAGGAGAGTTTAAGCAGTTTCCATCAACACGTTGCAAACTTGCTCTATAAGCATGTCTTTTGACAGCACCTCCAATCCCATCACATGCCCCTTTTCCATGCGAAGTCACGAAAAAATTCCACTCTGGTTTCATATCGAAATTTTTTTTATGATTTACAAGATTCACAAAAATAAATTCAACTTTGTGAATCTTGTAAATCATAAAATAGATTTCGATATGAAAGCAGAGTTTTTAGCAGAGTTCTAACTCAGATGGATCGGCAGCACAGCACAAAAATAAATTCAACTTTGTGAATCTTGTAAATCATAAAAAAGATTTCGATATGAAAGCAGAGTGGAATTTTTTCGCGACTTCGCATGGAAAAAGGGGAGCACAGTACAAAAATAAATTTAACTTTGTGAATCTTCTAAATCATAAAAAAGATTTCGGTATGAAAGCAGAGTGGAATTTTTTCGCGACTTTGCATGGAAAAGGGGCATGGGATGGGATTGGAGGTGCTGTCAAAAGACATGCTTATAGAGCAAGTTTGCAACGTGTTGATGGAAACTACTTGAACTCTCCTATCATTCTTTTCCAATGGGCCAAAGTGTTTTTCAAAAACATTGATTTTGACTTTTGTTCCCGTGCTGAACACAATGCCCACGAAGAAAAATTACAAACTCGTTTTAGCCAAGCAATTACTATCAAAAATATCCGTCAGTATCACTACTCTTCAGCAAAAAACAGAACAACCGTTCAGTGTAAATTTTTTTCAAAAGACCCAAGATTTGATTTTCATGTCATTTTCAAAAAAAAAGTAGGGATACTTTTTTTGTTTTTTTAGTATTATTTTGTAGCAATTTTATGTGAAGTATATCGTATTTTTTTTTTGTTTGATCGAAATTTAAGGCTTTCCTGATTTTGTATTTTTTGAACTTGATACAGAAATAATTACATTTCTTTTAAATGACAGTGTACAATGAAAGTTTTCTACCTTCCTAATTTCGTACCGACACATTATCACATTGAATCCCGGTCCAAGCGCCGCGCCTGGCTGCAGCGCCGAGCCCGCCGGCCGATGTACGGCGCAAAGAAAAAATTCGTTTTCGACACTTCCATGGTCAAATACAATTTTTTTTCTTTAGAAACTTGAAGCTGAAGGTTCATTCCACATGTATGTAAAATTTCAGCCCCGTCGCGTATGGAGAACATATAACATTTTCCAATTGTTCATAAGATTGTTATTAAAAATACGTTTTTTAAAACAAACTTCGGTTTTTTGTCTGTTTCATTTGAAAGGCAAGATATTTATCTACAATCCATAAAAATTTCACTGGATTATCATTAACCGAATTTGACTTATGCTTTTTGCAAGAAAATAGTGTCCAAATTTTTATGTAACAAAATAACAAACAAAAAAAGGAATATCAAAAAATCCTTCAAATTACTTTTCTACATGGTCGAATACTTCACCAATATATCATTTATTTCTTAATTTGGGTTTTCATGGAAAATTTTGTGTTACAGTTGACCTAGTTGACTCAGTAGCGAGAGGTTTTTTCATCAATTTTATCACAAACTCGGACCCAGAAAATTAATCATAACAGTTAAACTATAGCAATATGCCTATTGTCGTAATCTTCACAAAATTTTCGGAGACACCCATATTTTAATATATATTGTTATGTATATTATAGCTAAACTAAAATATTAAAGCTGAAAACCGTAAAGTTTGAGTTACTTATCAAGACCATTAATCAATAATTTGAAAACAGTTTAGTTTACATTTACTATATGACTCTAAAGTGTGCCTCACATATTTGTGGACATGCTCCAGAACCGTTCTTCGGGTATTTCATGTTATTTTATTCTGGTTTATGATTTTATAAGCCAGTTTTTTTATCACAAGTCATGTTATGAAGTTCTTAAATGAAGATTATTGCTGCGTCTCATATTGATATTACCAATAGTTTAAATAATTTATCTCTTGGACACAAAAGTGCCCTCCCTATGGAGAATCACCCATTTAAGCTCTAATATAGGTTCATATTAATATTAATATAAGCTCATATGAGCTACAATATAAGTTCATATGAGTTTATGTGAGCTCTAAAATAAGCTCTAATATATGTTCACATGAGGACTAGTATTGGCTCATATGACTTCTAATATGAGCTCATATAAATTTTAATATAAGCTCACATGAGCCCTAATATAAGCTCTTATGAGCCCTAATATAAGTTCATATGAGCTTATACGCGCTTTAATGTAAGCTCATATTAGTTAAAATATAAGCTCACATTTGGCCTAATATTGGCTCATATGAGCTCCAATATGAGCTCATATGACCTCTAATATGAGCTCATATGACCTCTAATATGAGCTCATATAAGCTATAATATAAGCTCATATGAACCCTAATATAAGCTCATAAGAGCTCTAATGAAAGCTCTAATATAAGCTCATATGAGATAAAATGTAAGCTCACAAGAGCTTATATTAGAGCTAACATAAGCTTTCATTTATAGTTCATATGAGCTCATATTAGATCTCATAAGGGGCTGTTCAAAAAATACGTAACGCTTTTGGTATATCTGTGTCTCTCTCAGTTTCAAGTGAATTATAGACACCTCTCTCTTGCCCAAGCGTTACGTATTATTTGAACGGCCCCTAAGGGTTTATACTTTAGCTCATGTGAACTTATATCTTATATTAGAGCTCATATTAGGTTTCATATGAGCTTATATTACACAACGTCACAAAAAGCCAACGCCAAAAACAAGTTACTAAAAATTCCGAAACAAATTCCGTCTTCGGGGAGTGTCGAATTGAACGTCTTCCACAACGATTTGGACCTAAATTTAAGGCTGTGTGGTGAAATCAATCCACATATTACTTTTTAAATCATTACATTACTGAATGAAGTTATGAACGTTTCATTTGCGTCGGATCATTCAACGTGATAACTGTGAGGTTGAAGTTTAAAAGATAATACACTGGAGCCCCGGTTTATTGCGGGTTTCGGGGGTTGCCTGAATGGCCTTCGCGTAAACCGGGAGTCTCTCAAACGTAAATAAGTCAGGGCCGTATGAACTATTTCTGTTTGATTTTTGTCACGAGTGAAAAATATTTTTTAAATATAAGTTTAATTTGACGTTTACTTTACTGTTAAGTTTTATTTAGTTATTATTTATTAATTATTATATATAACGCAAAACCAAAATACTGAAAACGAACTGAAGCGAACTGACGGAATTATCCGCTTAGACTACTGCCCGCTTTGTTGCTATGGTACTTGTGCAACTCCGCTGAGCTCCGAGTTCAGCTTTTTCGTCTCCTTGGACCCCTCACCATCGACGAAAATTCCTGGAAGGCGTCTTCTAGGGCGAAATAAACCGGGGCTCGAGTGTATGTATCGCGATTTTTAGTGATATTTTTTCGGTAGTTGATTTTAAATGATACTTATATTAGAATCCACCATAGGATGGGTATGGTCTAGTCTCTAGCTCACACTTTTTTTTTGTGGCGTTGTGTTATAGCTTATATTACAGCTCGTACTAGAGCTTATATGAGCTTATATGAGCTTTAAAACTTTATGAAAATAATTTATTTTTTGTATAAGCAGTGCTGCCACCTGCCACAATTTAGTTTCAAATTTTTACTAATTAGTTTAATTAAACATTCCAAAAAATTCGGTTTTATAATTATATCTATTTACGTTAAAAACAATACTGATCCGAATTTGCACCCCTGATCTGGATTAGGTTCTCTTGCCCTATTGACGATGAGAACAGTGAATCCTCACAACGAATCGACGCCTCAACGATCCTCGTTAGGCAGTAAATCCTCCAGCGAGGCGGTTTTAAATCTTTATCAAACCAGAGCGACGTTATACACAACGGCGATCGCCTGCTGGGTTTCGGAAAGAAACTGTATACAGTTATTGTTATTGACACGAGGCAATACTATAAGGCCTTAAGGATTTATTGCGATATCGTATTATCAAGCTCCGAGTGCAACCCATAGTTCAATTTTATTATTTCTTTAAAATTTCGATATTTGGAGTATATTTTATGAGAGTCATATTTATTTTTATTGTTTTGTATTCAATTATCAAAATATATTTGTAAATACATTATATAATATTGTACCTAATAAAGATTTATAAAATATGAAATAATACGATTTTTGATGTTTTAATTTTATCACAAATATTTTGCATAATATTATTTATTTATAAATAGTTAGTAAATAGCTTATTATTCGTTAGTATTTAGTAATATATTTATATTGAATTGCGTTAGTTTATCTTGATCATGAATTTTCAGCGTAAAACATCTAGTGATCAGCAATAGGGCCTGGGCCCAATACCGGATCAACAACGATATAATTGGTAAAAAAACTTTACAAGAAAAATGAATTTTCAATTGTAATTGAATTTTTAAACACATAGTTTCTGAAACCAGATTCGCATTTGGTTCCCTTGCCCTACGAATTTTATTGGAAAATGTAGAAGGCACATCATTTGGAAGAATTTTACACTTCTTAGACATTACATTTTTTTAAGGGCCTCCCTCAACATGAGCGGTTGACGTCACTACAAACTACACCTAAACAGATTAATCTTTTGGTCTAATTTTTTACCACATAATAATCTACAGGTAATTTTTTCTCCCTGTACAGAATACTTTCCGGAAAACTTTGGTTGCTTGTTTTAAAAAAGTTGAAAATGCCCCATGGCATTTTCGACTGTTGCCGACTGTCAGGCAGTCGGCAACCACACGTGCACACCTTTATATGCAGTAAAAAATTATTTTCGAATTTTTGTCATATCGCCCCCTGAAATTGTCAATGGACCCGAAAAAATGATACCCTGAAAATTTGAGCAAAATCAGTCAATAATAACACGTGCCTCACAACCTCTAAAGTTTCCCATGTGATTAACATTACGAAAAGCGTGATTGCTGGAAATGTGTGAATAAGTTGTGAAAATTTAGGTACATTAATGTCAAATCAAAAGTTAAATTCTTCAACAGAAACTGTTTGAAGAATGCGAATTAGCAATAGTTTTATAATTTTCAACCGGGCAACGCCCTTTTTTCACCCCCAATAACTACCCCAAGACTACTAAAATAGTGGTTTTTTGGGGTGAATAAAAGAGTATTATCAGGGTAAAAGTTATAAAACTATTGTTAATTCGCATTCTTTAAACAGTTTCTGATGAAGAATTATAACTTATATTTTCACAACTTATTCACACATTTCCAACAAGCACGCTTTTCACAATGCTATTAGGGTAATCGCTACAATGATTTGCCCCCTTAAACAATGATTGGCTTCCTTCAAACTGTACATTTATTGAGAAATACACACTATAAAACCACAAATAAATAGCGCAGAGTGAACCGATAACAATCTTGCACTATTTATTAGTAGATTTATTTGAAAATATTTTGTTATTAAGTATATTTTAAGGAAAAGGCCAATCACTGGGGGGGGGGAGGGCCAACAGTTGCAGCGATTACCCTACATGGGAAACTTTATGGGGTGCGAGGCACGTATTATTATTGACCGACTTTGCTCAAATTTTCAGGGTATCATTTTTTCAAGTTCATTGACAATTTTAGCAGGCGGCATGACAAAAATTCGAAAATCAATCTTTCACTCTATAAATTTGGTGGTGTGCACGTGTCATTAATGTTTGCCTGGCGCATGCAGCATTTTCAACTTTTTTTAAACAAACAACCAAAGTTTTTCGGAAAAATATTCTGTACAGGGAGAAAAAATTGTCTTTAGATTATGTGGTAAAAAAATTAGACCAAAAAATTAATCTGTTTAGCTGTAGTTTGTATTGGTGTCAATCGATCATGTTCAGGGAGGCCCTTAAAATTGAGGGCCTCCCAGAAAGAAGTGGACATAGACCATACAAAATACATTGGCTATGTCCACATCTTGCAGGGAGGTCCTCAATTTAATGAAGGAAGTGTTTTTTAAAGGAAATGAATTTTATTGAAGGAGGTTGTATTTTTGAAATATTTGAAACACATACTTTTGTCCTCGAAATTGTTTTCAGGTTTGCATATCTGGTGTACATAAAAAGAATATTTCTCAAAAACGTGACATCGTAATAAAACTTGTTCACTCTAAAAATATTCTTCCAAGCTCCAAGGACAGGAAAGCACTAAATGTAATAGTTTTTAACGTTTCAAGTCAATAAATTCTGGTTTACTTTTTAAAATTAGAACAAGTTTTAGATTTAAATTTTGAAAATAATTCAATTACTTCAGTTAGTTTCAGCTTACAAAATCATTCACATTAATACGATTTATATAAAAAGCTTCGAAAATTTTACTTTTACAGGTTTCTAGTATTTCAATTTATCAATGGTATTCTTATAATATCGTTATATTATTTAACTACACTCATGCGAATTCGCACCACCCGTTTTACATTTTCGCGTGTATCTCCTCGAAATCGAATAGACCAGACACACCGTAAGACCGAAATAAACCTTATTATAATTATTAGATATTAATAACGGTCGTAGAAAGGAAAAAGCAAATTATGGATCCATCCCGAGAATTTTTTTGTGATCATTATGAATAAAAATTATTTATTAATATAAAATTTTAAAAAATAGTTTCCTAATTTGCTACTTTCACCTTTAAGGTGGCTCCACCAGGACGGGCCGTATCAAGTCAGGGCCCCATTGAGGGTACCCTAAAATATTTGTTTTTCTAA
>JBAGKK010027533.1:0-11122 GCA_037177015.1 Euceroptres primus
TATAATATATAATATATATATATATATATATATATATCTATATATGTATATATATATTTTAAACTCGTCTGTATTTTGTTTTACTTGCTAAGTAAAATATTTGATTGGACTCCTCCGAGATTTCTTTTTTAACTTTTTCTACACTAGAGTGATTCTAATTAACTCATGTTTTGAAAAAAGTTAAAGCAGAACTTCAACTTGGAAGAATTAAAAGAAGAAAAAGGAAAATAAAAAAATGAATTATGCGACGAATCGAAAATGCTGGTCACGACGACGAGAACTCGAGGGTATTGTCCTGTCGTTTCTTCCAGCTTTCAGCGACGGAAAAGAGAAGCGAATGTAGGACAGAATAGTCTAGAAAGAGAGCCCTATGATTTGTAGGATAGGTCTTTCGGTGTCTTCTTGATGGATGGCTTCTCCTCTTATGTTCTTTTTCACCAATAGAGGTTATACTTTGCTTTGCAACAAACTCTTACAAGCTCCTATCAAAATTCCATGGGGTCTTCTCCATAAAACTGATGACTTGCACATTTATTTACGCTCTGAAAGTTTTTTATCTCAAGTCAGAGTTCATTCTAACATCATTGAAGTTTAAAAATAGTCAGACTTCATCCTTACAAAATAAATGTCAAAGAAAATTGAAAATGATATATAATATAATTGTATTATTTTACTTTTTTTAAGAAAGCAATTATTTTTATTTGAAGAGAAATTTAACAAGTGTTGGACGAAAATCAGAACCAAGAGGGTGCAGAAAACTTTAGCTTCGCAATCTTGAATTACTCCGCATTAAACATGGGGCACTTCCTCCTTAAGAAGTTGATACTGAAAATTTAAATTCTTAACGTGACTTCATTAACGCGCGACGCAAAAGTCTCTAACGATTAAATTTTTTTAATCTCTTTCATTATGACCCTTAGGAGCATGCTTTCCTGAAAATGGGACGATAGCTGATAAAAGGAAGGAAAATGAGAATCACTTCGAATCTTCTTCGAGATTAGCAATAGATTTACTCTCGTCTGCGAAGATGTAGCAAAAAGGGAATGTAATATTTACAAAAAATATTTACAATTTAAATTGAGTCTAGAAATTTTTAAAATAAAGTATTGAATTCATTTTATTAAAGACTGAAAGTTGGACACAATAATGAAAACGGTACACAAATAGTGATTCTGCTACTTTTCACTTAATGAATGTGTGGTTTTGCATTTGTCATTGCAGTGAAAATCTGATTACACGATGGCAATGTTGAACATCTGGATGTTGTGCTAATTCATAAAATTTCGTCACGTTCGAACCAATGACTGATTGCTCATTGTCGCTAGCGATTGGCTATTGATCGGGAATTTTGGACTGTGGTGAATTGTCGCCAAATGTGAAACTAGATACGTGCTTGGAATAAAAATAGGCAGAGACTTAAAGAATACACAAACTTTGTTCTCAGCTAGAGAAAAACGACTAAACTTCTCAAGAATGGATGTCATCTTTGTGTTTGATATTTAATTAAGATTTCACCAACAAAGATTCTGGCGAATAGCGATCGAGACCAAACCTCCAGTTTCAAGTTTCGTGTTTTTCGTCTTTGCTTGAACGAGGCAATATTGAATTTAACTTTCTCTGATTGCGTGATTTCAGAAGAGGAACTGCAAAGAAATCATGCATAGTTTTGCCCTTGTTTCGTAATATTCTGAATAATGAAACGAACACAGAGGCCGCCAGAAATAATCTGATTGGTATCTGACTCTACGTCTCGTTTAGATCGAAATGTATTCGAAAGCTCTTATCGACTCGATGCAAAATTGCCTATAAATAACGCGGAGAAAAAGTGAAAGAGTTACCTTGTTTTTGACCGATGGAACTATATTATGAGCGCGACATCTCGATCACGTGTAATAGCAAAAACGAAAAAAAGGGAAGAGAGAAGAAAATTACGAAGCTCAAACGAAAAAATGAGGGAAAATCTGGAAAACAAAAACCCTCTTTTGACACTCGCCAACTAAGGGCGATGCAATTTAAAATGCAACCGTTTGTGCTGCCTGGATACAATTTAAAAGTTTGTCTAGTTTTTAAGCTTAAAAATTTTGTAGCGTTATTAAAAATATACCTGTCGCGCACAAAGAAAGGGATATTGGGAGGAAAGGAATATTGTAAGGAGGATATAATATTTAAAGGAATATTGTAAGAGAGGCGAACTTTTCCAGTATGGGGTAAATAATCCCCATGGATTGTTTTTTCGTTAGAAGATTAAGGGAGAAAAAATTGTATGGAGTAGATGTCTGCCCATCAAAGAGACAGGTCATTACCAGAAACTGTCAGGATTTCTCTAGCAATACCGATTTTATTTCATTTGAAGGAAGATCTACCAGAAAAAACTAATTGAACTTGTCAGTTAAATTCCCTAATGTCATGCAACGAGATTAACAAAATATAATTACATTTTTTGGGTTTTTCTTTTTCATTTAGATAATTATCATTTAATGACATAAAAGAAAACTATTCTTTTTTATATCTAAAATGTATCCAAAAATTTCCCACCAAAAGTACCTCACATATAGAGGAAAAATAAAATTTTATTAAAACCAAACTTCGTACACTTTGCCGACCGGTCAATTGTTGTTAATTTAACGAATAATGGAAAGCTATAGAAAAATGTTTAATTTTAAACGAGTAAATCACAGATAATCTCGAATTAAAAATAATATTTTTGCACCCCACTTTTCAAGTAAACTTCTCCAATTTTCCATTATATGAGAATCTCTACATTGAAATGTAAAACCGTAAATCTATTGATTCACGAAATTAATGGACGTGAATAGCAGAACGTGAAAAGCACATGGAATCAAAAAGTTTGAAAAAGCGAAGGGGTTTTAAAAACGCCAAAGCACCGCTTTTCCATTCAACTTAGTCTGGATACCGATTGCAGTATGAAGCTTTGACATCATGAATATTCCATTTTCATCTCACGAGCAGGAGATATAAAACCACGAAATTGGTATTCAAATATTAAATGATTGGTAACCGGAAAATATGGAAGGGATTATAATGGAGAAGCCTTCGATCGCATGAACAAAAATATCTAACGGTTATATGAATGCATACTTCACTTTATCTCGAATAAGACGAATGGTCGATTCTCATCCCTTTCCCGGATTCCGTCACGTCAAACAATTTTTTCAGAAATATCCATTTCGAGTCCACGACTCCGGAAAATATGGCAGAGAATAATTTTATGGGCGAGCAGTCTCTCGATTTATTTCTATAATCAGAAAGCTCTTTGCGAGAATTCCGCTTTTAATTCTCAACAAATATTCGGGTTTGTTCAATCCAATTCTTTCAAATTTACTCTGCAAATATTTTTTTAAGCAAGAAGGTAGGTGTCTGGTATATTTTATACAGTATCAGATCAGTTTTTACAGTTATTGTAAAAATTCTGATAAAATATTTACGAGAGCACAATTTTTTTAAAAAAAGAATAAAAAGTTATCCATCATAAATGTTATTTTTCGTTTTGTTTGTTATAATGATTCGTGATCCCGTTTTTAGAAATTGAAAAGCGATCAATTTGTCATTCTGATTCCATATAATCCATTGCATTTTGATGAGGAGGTAGGTTAATGTGTTGACTGCTCTGGTCATGGTCTCATAGCAGGTGGCAAAGATTATATATTCCGAAAGCTCTAACTTCGCTCAAGACGAGTTTTGATGGTAAATAAACGACATGAAAGGTAAAAGGCATGCATAGGTAGTTCATTAAACATTCACAGCTCTAGTGTTTTCGTGATATTACGGCGTCTGTGGTTCACCCATTTCATTTCATTTCACGCACTCTCCTAGACTTTCCAGAAAACTCGCGAGACTTTTTCTTACCGTTCGCTAACTTTTATTCGGTCGTAAACAATATTTTTATTATTCGCTACCTCGTTTTCAGAGTTTCAGTGAAATGGCGAAATGTGTAAACAGACACGTTTCTTTCCCGACGATGTAAAAAAGCTATGCTGGAATGATTTTCATAGCTCAGCTCTGAAACAAGACACATTCATTGATATGAGTATTTTAGTGCCTTCGAATTACATGTCGACATTTATTGAAGCAATCATTTCTTGATGTCTTTTTATCTTTTCCGAAAAAGTAAGGTTGATTTATTTTAATTTTTTACATCCCACTGGAAAACATGTTTTGTAGACAGATTTTTATAAAATTCAAACTTTTTATGTTTTATATTGTCATATCTTTTTGTAAATGTTTCAAATTAAACTCTTTCATTTATCAACTTTTAAAGAAAAAAATTGAAATTAAAAAAAAGTTAAATAAAATAATTATCTTGTGTAGAATTTAACGAAATTTAATTAATTTGTGTTGAATTTAACTCTATAGAATTACACAGTTATATTTTATCAAATAAGCTGCACGTGTAGGGTTTTTATCCGAGCAGAATTAATGGTGTAGAATTTTTTTGTATAGAGTTTATTTGTGAAGGATATACATATACCGTGACAATTAATTAATAACATCGAATGAAAAGATACCAAATTTTCTCTAAAACGGAAGAAAAAATACGAAAATCCAAATGATTACTTTGAAATAAAAATTATTACAACCTAGAGTGTTTTTTTCTAATGTACCCATACCAGAATTTTGGTTAAATTATTATTGATGTCCTTATTATTTTTTCTGGTTAAAGTAACCAGAAATTATGGATACTTTAACCAGAAAAAGTAGTAAGGGCATATTTAAACCGAATTATGGTTAACTTAACCAGACATTTTTTGAGTGTAGTTTTCTCTTTCAAGATTGGTTGAAAAAACTGTGGGCCTTTTTTTTATTCTATAAATCGGTATACAGGAATTTGATTATTTTGAGATTGACTTTACGACAAGAACATCCTTAAAAATATCCTAGTTTAATTTAATCCTCAATTTCTTCCTAGTTTAAAAAACCGTTTCTTATTTGTTCCAGATTCTTATGATTCAAATAATTTCGAGTAGTTTTTCTTTTGATTTATTTCAGGGTGGCCGCAAAACTTGATTTTTAAAATGCCTTGACTTTTCTCTGACTTTTCCACAACCAACTTTTAATTTTTCC
Organism: Euceroptres primus; assembly: GCA_037177015.1. NCBI lineage: Eukaryota > Metazoa > Arthropoda > Insecta > Hymenoptera > Figitidae > Euceroptres > Euceroptres primus. Next base: position 5,083 of record JBAGKK010027533.1, read on the forward strand.
TGCCTATTAATATTTAAGCCTCATGAATCTGAATTTTAATTTTAAAATAGTAAAATAAAATCTTTATTATCTCAATTATTCCTTTTCAAGTAAGAAATACTATAAAAACTCTTGAAACAGTTTTAAACCACGTTAAATTACTTTAAATCCCATGAAATCCTCTAAATTAAATATCTTAAATTTCATAAATTCCCTTAAAAACCAATAAAATCCCTAGAACTTCTTTAAACTTTTTTTAAAATACACCAAAAACTCTTGAAATACCTAAAAATTTAATATGAAATCTCTCGGAAGACTTTTAAAACCCCTTGAAATCCCTTGAAAGTCCAAGAGAGTGCAATATGTAGATTTTAAAAGTTTTTAAAGGATTTTCAAGTATTTTAAAACATTTCAAGAGATTCCAATGATTTTAAAGAATTTCAAAAGATTTCAAAAAAAAATTTTAAAGGACTTTAAGAGACTTCAAAAGATTTTAAAAGATTTTAAACCATTTAAAGAAATATTAAAAGTATTGCAAACAGGTTTTAAGAGATTTAGAAAAGATTTCTATTAATTTTAGGCTTTTCAAAAGATTTCAAAAAACTTCAGAGATTTTATCCGACTTCAGGGGATTTTAAAAGATTTTAAGTGATTTTAAAAGTCTTTAAGAGATTTCAAAAGATTTGTAGAAATTTCTAAGGGGTTACAAAATATATCAAGAGATTTCAAAGGCTTTCAAGAGATTTAAAGTGATTTCAAAAGATTTCAAGATATTTCAAGATTTCAAGAGTGCACTCTTGGATGAAATCGCTTAAAATCTAGTGAAATTCTTCTTTAAAATTCCTAAAAATTCAATGTAATCTCTTGAAAATCCTTAAAGCCCCATGGAATCTCGTGAAATACCTTGTATTTTCTGAAAAATCAAAATGAAAAATCTTAAAATCCCATGAAATCCCTTCAAGCTTCTAAAAATCTTTTGAAATCTATTGAAATTCCTAAAAATTCCAAGAAATCTTTTGAAATCACTTAAAATTTCTTAAAAGCTCATCTTATTTCTTGAAATGCTTTAAGGGTCGTTGCCAAAAAGTTGTGAAATATGGCCTACCGATTTTTTGAAAAAAAATCTTCTCAGAACTAGCTAATATTTTTTTTTCAGTAATTGTGATCCAAAGTAATATGAAAATACCAAGAATCATTTTTGTAGTGGAGATAAATAATTTACATGTTAGGAAGGTTACCGAGTGGACATTCAATAAACGCAAAAAAAATAAATTTCAAAATTATTTTTAAAATATGTAGAGTGGAAGTAAAAAATTTTAAAAATATTGTAAAAATGTCTTGTTGCGCACCCTATTTGACTATGCCTCCAGATTTTCGATTATATTTTTATTTAATTAACACTTTTTAAAAATGGGATACCGAATGGACAATAATATAAATCGTACAATACATAATTTGCAAAAATTTTTTAAGTTGCGAACAATAAACATGTTTCTGCCTATACAAGCACTTGCGTAGGACTAAAATTAAGGAGTTCTTGATTTTTTTAGATTTTTCAAAGTGATTTTTTCCGAATTCTAACCTAAAATATGAGGGTCACCAAGTGCACATGAAACTTTAGGGACAGATTTATAAATATTTATAAACATCTTCAAATCTAAAATATTCTTAATTTTTAGATTCTTTAACTTAATACAAGTGACTCATATGAGTATCAATCATTCATAAAATTTGCTGTCATTATTTCGCAATTTTAGTTTGTGAATCTGTATTTGGGGACAGATTGGGTATATTTTAATTCCCAATTTCTAAACAAAGGCTCCTAAATTTTTGAAACTTTACCAAAAACTACTTTGATGTAAGTACCAGTGGTATTAAAAAAAATCAAATGATGAAAATGTGTAAAACTGTCGGGACTTGAATTTCAAAACTTTTTGGCAACGATCCCTTAAAATTCTTTAAAATCCCATAAAATTTCTTGCAATTGCTTAAAAATCTTGAAATCCTTTAAAATTCCTAAACAAATACACTCATCTTTCGATTGAACGCCAGCCTCGGTCCTTTACATATATTGAAATTTTTTTTAAATCCCTTGAAAGTCTTTAAAAATCTATGAAAACTTCTGAAATCCCTAGATATCCCAAGCAATTGTCTAAAACACTTGATATCAGCGTGTAATTCAATATTTTGCCGCATATATTTCATAAAACTTTCAGTTTTTCATCCCATAATTCCAAATTTTTATTTACATAAAATCTTGTCCCTATACTCATATAAAGTTCGTCTTATAAAAAATCCCTGACTTTTACAACTTTTTTTTAAATCCCTGACTTTCCCTCACTTTTCCATGATTTCCACGGAAATCATGACTTGCGGCCACCCGTCCATATTGAAACAGACCACTTTGTTGATTCCAGTGTCCGAGATATTTGCGTTTTTATAACTGAGGGCAAAAATTGGCGATTTTTGGTTTTCAATATAGTAGGTATGATAGTTCAATCTTTGCTTCATCAACTGGCATGAGGAATATGTCTCAGAAACGACGGGAAGTAAAAGAAATTTACTTTACGAAAGTTAAGTTGGGACAGTTTTTTTCACATAACTATTAATTTTTCACAGTTTCTCACAATAAAATGTTTAAAATTTAAAATGTTTAAAATAAAACAGAAAACGTGGACTATTTTTAGAACCTAATTCATTAAAGTGCACTTTCTTGGATAAAATGATCGAAAAGTTGGAGATATGAACTTTACGAAAGTTGCGGGTTAGATTGAAATTTTTGTTCAGAATTATGTGGGATAACTTTTTATTATTTAGCCTTCAAGGTTTTTTTTGGTTTTATTAGTTTATAATTTCATTAAGAATAGGATTTCGAACATTATCCTATAACTTCAAACTAGAATTCCACAAAATAAGCGATGTTTCAAAACAGACCACTTTGTCGATTATAACAAAAACCAATATTTGATAATTATTTTAAAAGTTGCAATATATAACTACTGCCTTATATTAATCTCTACATTGTTACTGAGCTTTTTGAAACAACAACTCTTTAACTTTCAACTGGAATTTAATTTTATTTTCAATGAAAACTGCAACCTGCGATTTTCTCGAAATGCTGTTTCGCAGATTTCGAACTTTGAAAGTGTCTCACATCCTTATTTTTGAAGCTAGAGGGTTCAATTTTTTTTAAAGTGTTAAGAATTCAACTGGGAATATGTTCCTATGCTTAACCCCATATCGACAAAGTGGTACGTTTCAATATGGACGTACACATATTTCCTTGAGCGTCTTTGCTTTGTATGCAAGAACTGTCAGTTTCTGCTTTGAACGTAACTTGGGATTGCACATGCGAATGAAGCGTAATTTCAAGTGATGCGGAAGATCATTCGAAATGGTGATTGTAATTGGTAGTTGCTCTTTGATTAAAGTGCTGCTGGCAAACTGCTCGACGAGTGAGTTCATTAGGGTGCCAAGTCACTGTCATTGGATCAGCCGAATCTTCCAGTGCAGATTGGTCCTGGTTCTGTGACACATTTCGCCGGATCTACGATATCGATTGCATGCCATTGACGTCCACCAAAAATATACGTCTCTTTTCTCCAGCGTCTGGAATTTCCCGGTGAAAAAGTAATTAAATGTCCGGTTGGAATGAATTCTTTCGGCTGGAACAATTAGTCCGCTCGCGTGCAAAAGGACGAGTGTGACTGACAAGACAAATTCAGAAAAAGGGAACAAGTTTTCCCCGGACGCTACTGACAGAATAGACACATTGTTCTCGAATGACTGACTGGAGTAATTCAAAAAAATACTGGACACAGGGTAAATTAAATCGATATATTGTTATAAATATTGGTAAACAATCAAGTTGAAACATTATTTCATTTTTGTGTATTTTACTAAAACAGATAAGTTAACAAAATATTGACAGATTTCATATAGGAATTGATTGAATCATTTTCTCAAAAAAGGTGGTACAAAATTGTTGAAACGTTATTTTCATCAGTAAACGGCGATTACTGATAAAATGTGAACGAAACTTTTTAGTTATTATTCATCTGATTGTGATTGACTGGCAGGGCAATTTGTGTTTTCGATTTTACGCCGACACCTTGCGTATTTGTTTCTTGAAGCACAAAGCGGTAATTCTACGTTGGTTTTAATGGGCTTAGGTTGAAGGTTAACGAGCACAGGGAATCTTTTCCGATTTGATGGTAGAGAAGGGAATTTATTGGCTCGTAGAAAGATCAGGAAGCTTATCTAATTCTCTCGAATTGCGTTTTCACCTCCACTTATAAATCTATAAAAAAAATTCATCTGATACTTTAAAAAAAACATAAAAAATGTTTTAATTTAAAAAAGTGATGTGTTAACCATGTTAGAGATAAATTTTCAAGCTTTAGAGCGAAAAAGTTCGACGAAAGAAATACGCGCCATAAAACCCTTAAACTGACAAAATGGGCTCTGATTTTACTTTAGAGTTATATATAGAACTCGATCGCATTGTCAATTGAGCATCGAAACTCAATGTCGTAAAAATAAATCGAGGACGTAATCGATTTGGGCGCGCGTCCGAAATCTGAATCTGGGAAGGAGGAATCTGAAATGGGATGGAGCGATGGGCAGAAGATCGTTTTTACGATTATGGAATCGGACTACTGCAGATTATTACCATTGACAATCCTACAAAAACAATCATGCTTAGTACAAGTTTAATTCAAATTCAATACATCGATTTTAGTAATGTAAAAATAATAATAATTGTTTTTATTTTCATTAGAAAAATAATTGACTGCCAGAGAACATTAAAATTCTGAAATTTTGTAGTAGTATGAGTACATATTTCCTAGACGAGTGAAGCTACATGCACATAAAAATATGCTTAACCAAACGAGATTTCGGTTGTGGTCCGCGCAATAAAACTCGATGGAATTTACACGAAAATGAGACTTTACTACTGCCTCTCCATTCTCGTCGCCACTAACATTTCTAACCACAGCGAAATTCCATTCCTTTTCCTACAATGATACATTATTATAAAATAAAAATCCCTTATTACCAAAGTTTGAAACCATATATTCTCAATTGTAAAATTCAGATGCATAGTAATATATATTGCAAGTGTCAGATACGACTGACAATGATTAATTTTGATTCACATTATTTTTTTAATTCAACGAATAAATGAATTAAACGTAAATTAAATGGGGATGAAAAAAGTGAAAATTAATAATCAGTTCCAGCCTGAACTTTGGCTGGCACTTCTCTTCTTATTTTCTCGTTACTGAATGCGAAAATCGTTCTCTTTTTCAGCTCCGTTATGCTGGTCGACATTTTCCGGCTGTCTGACCGGAAAAAAGCTCTGGCGGACGAATTTCCGGTTGAATCATTGCTTCTTCGGACACGCGAGGAAATTTTACCCTCTTTCAGTGACCACCAATCTCATTGCAGTGCATCTCCAATACTTTCAATTCCTAAAACGATTTGACACTCTTTACAGAGATTTCGAAAGCAGGTCTGATTTGAAAAAATTTCCGATTTTACTTCTTTTTGGTTAAATAAAATTCAATTATGATGTGTGCTATTTTTCTGTTCAGAGACAAAAGGAGAATAATATTCTCTTTGACATCAATTTACGAAAATAACATGGTGCCATTGATTCCCCATTTTATTATTGTGATCTCCTGTGTATTTGCATGCTTCGATAGTAGGTCTTTGTTGGCTGAGATGAATGAGCTCTATTTTCCGAAGCAGCAGACTTATCAGAAATCTGTTATCGCTTCTACGATATACATGTGTATGATGATGCTTTGGCTTTCACACAAAACATAAATTGAGCCAACTTTTGCCAATGATCTAGAACTCCGAGAAGGTACTTTGGATGCATATAGATTAATTTCCATCGAGATAGACGAAAAATAAACCAATGATGCTTTAAACTCTTTTATAGCGGCTTAGAATCTAAATCTATTATATACGTTGAAAATTATTGTTATTCGATTCAAAACATTTTTAAATTGTAAAAATAAACTTAAACAATTATGAAAGCTTTATATATATA
>JBAGKK010027544.1:0-11120 GCA_037177015.1 Euceroptres primus
ATCCCTTTTGACACGACATTTTTACAGTTAATTCATTCTATTCTGAAGAAAAATGTAAGAGATATCACGAGGTACGACAATGGGTACTACTAAAAATAGGCAACGTTTTCATTACATACTTTTATTCATAAAACTCTTTAATGATATGAGTAGTGAGAGGTTTTTTCTTCAACTTTATCACAAATCCGGACCGAAAAAATTAATCATAATAGTTAAACTATAGCAATATGTCTATTGTCGTGACCGCCACAATGTTTTCAGAGACATCCATATTTTGATATATATTGTTATGAGTATTATAGTTAAATTAAAATATTACTGTTGAAAATTGTTCCTTTCTGGCTATATTGTAAAACTGTTAAGCATGAATTTCAAAACAGTGCTCTATATATTTTAAATAGGACTCTAAAATATGCATTTGGTATACGTGGACATGCTCCAAAGCCGTTTTTTGGCTATATAATATTATTTTATTCTGACTTAAGATCATATAATTTAAATTTTACTTTGAAACATATTATAAGACACTAAAATGAAGATCTTTACCAAGTTTTATAATAAATCTACAAATAGTTTTGCTACTATATCCTTTGGACACAAAAGTGCCCTGCATTTGGAGAATCACCCAAATAAGTTCGTAATTTTCAAAAATATTAATTCTTTATAAAAAAATCAGAATTAACGATAAAAGAATGTTGATTATTTTATAAGGTACTCAAAATGCTAAAAGAATAAAAAAATGCACTATATTAGTTCTTCGAAAGTTACAAGCATTCATACAAATTTTATTTTATTTTTTTGCTTTTAATTTAGATACGCTAAATAATTTCCAAACATTGATATTTATTCTTTAAGTATGAGTCCCTGACGAAATTCGAAGGTTCTGAATATGAATATGCAAGTCAGAATGGATAATTGGATTCAGAAAAAATTTATCCTTTTTCTTTGGCTCTTAAAGTATTCGTGTGTCTTTAACCTGTTCGGCTAGTTGCTAATAGAATTGATTTCACGATAAGATAAGCATTTTTTCGCTTCGTTTGGTCCTCGATGTTCCATTTTGAAACACATGGCTCAAAAAACTTCTACCAATTTAAATTTGTAAAACAAGAAGAATGTGACATAATGTATTGGATATGTAAAACGAAATTTTAATTTATTTTGTAAGTAAAGAAGCGTGGGATTTCAAGTTTTTAATCCAAAACACGACATTAATGACGTCAAACAATAAAATCTCTGTTAGAATTAACATTTAAATAACATCTCAATTTATTTTTGTTTACAATGTATAAGATATTCTCATAATCGGGAAAAGGAATTTTCTCCATAAAAAAGATATAATAAAAATTTCTCCATTTCGTCTGATCGTTCACTTAAGTCTTAAGAGATAAAAATTTTTTTTATTATGTCATTTTTTCAAATTATCAAGCTTGTCAAGAAAGTTTGTGCTTTATTAAAAAGAAATGGACGTCGAAAATTATTTGGAACCTTTCAGTAGCACAGTAGCAATACATATTTTTGTAACTTTGTCTTCTTAAATGTGCCAAGTCTGATAAGCACCTTTCAATATGCAGGCTATACGGAAGAGTCTTGATTCGTTAGAATTGAAGGTTTCAAATTAACGAGGAGGATAAGGGGATCGGCAGGTGTCATGTGGTCGAGAGTGCCCATTCCTCGCCGTCCTTAATTTCTTGTCCAACCTGAAACACTTTACAATGTTATACATATATATTCTCGTATCTCCCTGCGAGCTTCGACCAGCATGAATTTTAAGATGAAATGAGACGATATCCACTTGATTAAAATAAGGAAGAAGTTTGAAATAATTTAAATATTTTTGGAAACCTGTTCTCATCTTATAAATTTAATTTAAATTCGACTAAAACTATCTCAAGTTCGGATTTTAAAAGCTATAAATATATAATACAAATACTATATTTTGAAATATTTAAACTAAAACACTAAATTGAAAATGAAATATCAAAATTAAAGAAAATTTCAAAAATTCTTCTGAAACTTGAAATAATTTGCGAAAATAAATTATTTCCTCTTTTGAGTGCACAAAATTATGTTCCTAGCGATTCATCTGAACACTTGGTTCTCTCATCATTTTGAATTTGTGACCCATGAAGAACGAATGAGCATTGTAGTTTTCGTTGTTGTGCAACGCACTTTCGATACGCGTACGTGCAACACGATTTATGATTTTCAGTCTTCTCCCTACGGTAAACGTAGAAGCTTTTTTCCACTTCCTTTGGATCCTGTGGAAAACCCAGTTAGCGTTAGTGAAACGCTAAGCGACAGCTGCTTGCTCTTAGTGCGGAAATCCTCTTGCCTTGCCCTCGACTTCTTGAGCAAAAAAAGGACTTAGACGAGGAAGAGGAAAAAAGTGCGATAAAAAAAACGAGGCACGAATTGCCCTCGTGGGTATATTCGTATTTCGTGGAGCCAAAAATCGAGCGTTCGACTCTAATCGATCAGCATCAGTCTAGACTTTTTTCCTTCTTCCGCTCTATGATTGACTTTTTGAGCCTAAACCCTAGGTCTCGACTTAGGAAAAGTTAGATTCGATCGATTAATCCTAGAAGTCAACTTCCGGGCCCTCATTGGCTCGCGCATTGTGCGGATCCCCTGCTGCCCTTAATACCTTTATTACGCCAAATTGTTCACGGTCCAGGGATATAAGCGGATTAAATATTGCATAAACGGCACACATATACGCAGTACCCACGGGGTTTAACGGGTTTGTCGATTTCCGTAAATTACGTATTCAAAAACGACCGTTTCATATGCATCACGCGGAGCCTCTATTTTGCGAGATTCAATTTCAGCTAATTTCGGGACGAGATTGCAATCGGTTTTTTAATCAAGTGTTGGACAAATCGGTATGCATTTTTTATAAGTACCCTTTAAATTTAGACAGATCTGTCTTTGTCAGAAAGGAAAAATTTTATAAGTAGAATGAATGTGCCATGTGTGCTATTCTGAATAGCACATTAGGGTTGATATTGAGGTACAAATTAGGGATTGAAGACCATAAATTTAACGAATTTGTATCTTTTTTTTTAGGGATGTCATTTGAGGGAGAATTTTGTTGCTTAAAAGGATTTCTTGGCTAGCAAATTCCGAACATTTCGTTTTGTTGGTATAATTATTAGAAAATTGTCAAACAAAAGTTTTGTATTAGCTTTGATTATTAAAAAATGTAAATTTGATGTTTTGGAAATTGAGTTCGTCCGCAGACTTCAATTTGAAATAGAATAAAACTCTTTCAAACATTCACCAAATACATTTTCATGTAGATAAAAATATATTTTATATTTTTGCTTGTTTAGTTCAGGTAAAACTTGCAAGCAGACGTTTCTTCAAAGCAAATCGAACAATGCCGAATCCTAAGAAAGTAAAAGTAAAAGTTACAAAAGTACAAAAGGGTGAATACTGAAAAGCTTAGTGTTGTTTGAGATCTGTCTCTCTCGTTTGTTCTCTTTTGTAATCAAGTAACTTTTGCGAGTGCTCAGCAGATCAAACGAGTATAACACGTCTTATTCTTTGAGATCTAGCTTGTTGGAGGACGAGTGGACGACCGTTGCGTATTTTATGGGTCGAAGTCGAAGGGAAAGAATCAAATAAGAAGCAAGAGAGAGAAGGAAAGAGCATGATGGCAGTGTCAAGAAGACCTTGCTGCGATTCAAAAGATTCTCCAGGGCTTTTTGGGTTGTCTCGCAGCTGTCTTTCGCCCTCTGCCTCCCTCTCTCTCCCCCTAGTTTTTTCTTTCTTCAAGTCTGCCTACGACAGTAGTAGTTGTAGTCCCAAGATATAGCTGTAGCTATAGGTATAGACGCGTATAGATAGAGCACAGAAATATTTATATATGTTTTACACATACATATTCCCATGTTTCAGGCACGAAGAAAATCATGCAGATGTGTCAGAAAAAGCTTACAATCTTTCTTTACTGTTAGGCCCTAGGGCCTAGGTCAAAAATGTTTTGTTGACTCAGCACAATTTTTCACCATATAAGTACGAATCTATTATGTACTTATTTTCCTTTCCTACTCAATTTATTCCAACAGGAAAACCTTTATTTGAACAATTTTAGTGAAAAATAAAATTACAGACATTTCATAAAAGAGAAATAATTAAAGTTAATAAAAAATTCTCTAATATAATATTATCGTTTGTTTTTAATACATTTACTTTTACATGGTTGAAAGAATTCAAAATATTTTGAAGGCTTGTTTTGAAATTGGGGTTGTTGTTTTTACGGAAATTGCATAATGAAAAGGGGAAGGATTTTGCTTAGGGTCTTCAGATTCAAAAAGGTTGAAAGCTGGTGTGTAAGAACGACAGATTGCCTGCTGCCGTACTTTCGGCCGCTTCACGACTGACTCCTTTTTGGAATCAGAGATTCCAGGCCAGAAGGTCTGCTTTTCGAACCAAGTCAGAGGTTGCCGAAAAAATAGAATAGAAATCTGGCTTTATGGTTTATGGATGCTTTGCTTATGCTTATGCCTTATATTTTGTAACGTTTGTTGCGGCAGGAAGTTCATTATTTATTAGCGTGGCTGTCGGATAGAAACCGTAAGTAGATCTATTTTCGATACCAGACGATGTATAACGGTCCAAGAAGAACCGACAACCCTTTCAAGACTCGATCGTACAATTAGACACCCGGAAGAATACTCCTTCCGTTCCGTCTGGTATGCGAACGCTTTTCAACTCCACTTTTTGTTTCCATCTGTTGCTTGAAAGACAAGGGAAAAAATTTGGAATAAATAAATACTAGATATTTCAGAGTAGAGAACTCTTTTAATTATAATTATAGGTATATTCGATGGAAGAATTAGTCTTCTTTGGTGATACTCGCAAGAGCTTCAGTACTTATGAAAGTGCTTAATGTCTTAAGGGACTTAAAGTGTTAATTTACGTAAGGTGCTAATGCAAAAGGTGAATAATTATAAATTTGCTCTAGCGGGAATCATTATGTGCTTTAACACTTCACCCTCTTCAACGGGTTATATGGTTACAACATAAAATTATTTAATAGACTCTCGGAAGTGTCGGCAGTTTTAACGTATTTTTATAATTCACCTAATGAAAGCTTTCTATCTGGATGTAAATTAAACTTGATACATCGAAATTAAATTTTAATACGTTGATAAATTAAGCCTCAATGTGGTTATTTCAAGCATAAAATTTCGATTAGAAATACACCACCAACGTCCATTTCATTTTTTAAGGGACTACACCACTGTGAAAAATTTTTTTCAGAATATTTAAAATTCAATATTTCGAAAAGTTATCAACGGATTTAGGTTTTCTTTTTCTTGTTTTGTTGGGAATAGTATATTACATACCTAGGCTAGTAAAATAAGAAATGTCTCAGATCACATGTAATAGTAACAAACATGTGATCTGAGGCTTTCTTTTTTACTGGCCAAGGTGTGTATATACTATTTTTCTGCTCGACGACGCCAGAAAGCGGCAACTTCGTTTATCGCAGCGGCCGGGAAGTTGACGCTTTCTGGCCGGAGGGCAGAAAAAGTAATTTCTACAAGTTTTGTATGATAAAATTTTTAAGACACTCATCTCTCGTGACTGTGCCGACCTCGCGTCTGGTCGGTACAGTAACGGGCACTAATAAAATAAAAGTTTGAACCGGATTTAAAGCAACGAGTGAGCACTCTTATGTCAACACTCAGGACCGCATATATAGTCTCTGAACGTACAAAAGCATATGCCCAGATAATCGCGATGTAAACAACTTCTGATGCGACCCTGACTATCCGAGCTTCAGTGTTGGGCGTCAAGGGACGCTCAGGGGGGGGGGGTAGACAGAAGCAGTCAAGCGTGAACAACCGTGAAACCGGCACAAAAACAAGCGGCACAGTAAGGCGAGATGAGTGTAAAATCAAAATTGTTGACAAGGTTAACGAAAAAAATTTTGTACTTTTTTGGACTGCGGCAGAGCTGTAGGTCGCTGTAATCATCTGAAATAAAAAGTCGAACAAGATTAACAAACACGAATAGACTGGATATCGTCGTACAAAGAGATTTTTTAATAAAATGGCGGCCTTTTTTTTGCGTGTGCGACGAGAGATAATCTATCTAAAAATACACCAAAAAAATTTGAACCAAATCGGATGAGTGGTTTTCGAGAAATCTCTGCTACAGTGCCAAAAAAAACACAAAATTTTGTTCGTTAACTATGTCAACAATTTTGATTTTATTAAAAAAAATTTCATACAAAACTTGTAGAAATTACTTTTCCCAACAAAATAAGAAAAAGAAAAACTAAATCCGTTGATAACTTTTCGAAATATTGAATTTCAAAAATTCTGAAAAAAAATTTCACAGTGGTGTAGCCCCTTAATAAGCATATGTCATTTTGATATTGCTGAATACATTTTAAAAGAACGTCGAATTTGGTTTCTTCTTTAATGAAAAATAAAAAAAGAAAGTAGAGATGGAGAGAGTCGATGGGGAAAAACACACATTATTACGGCCATTCTTCTTCTTCGCGCAATTAAGGTGAACACTTGAAATACCCATGTGGATAGCAGAAGTTGTAATCCGTAGCAGACGCATTCATGAAACCTGGGAATAGCTATCATAAATTACAGTTGGGTGTGCAATTTTTGGACGCCAGCAGTCTTCCTATGCAGCAGTTATTGTTCGAGTCTTGCAGGACTGTAGGTGAGGTCGAGGCGAAAGAAAAGGTTCCTTTTATAACCCGGTGAGCATGGTCTTCAGGTGTCGACCATACCATCCACTGTGTTATACCGAGGAGAATCTGAATATTTCTTTCCTACATGGGTCTTAATGACAATGGCAAATACCTGCATCTCTGGGTAAAAGAACGTCTGCGACATGCCGTTATTTTCTCTCTTGCTTGCTCACAATCATGTAGCATTCTCTACATTTCATGAATTAACCATTCCACGACAAAAAATCGCGGTCCTGGGAAAATGGTTTGAATTGGAGCTTCTGCTTTTTGCGGTTGAATATTTTTTAAACTATGAACTTAAAAATAGTTCCAATTCTCGTGCTTTCCAAGTTAAAAACACTGCAAGTTGAATAGTTTTTATTTTGTAGTGTTATTACCGTCAAGGGGGCAACTTTTGACATTTGGGGTAATTTCGGACAGTCCTAGATTCATCGCTTAAATTTCTCAAAGTAGTGGTTTTAATTAGGATCTGAAACCAGTTAAGGCTTAAACTGATTCCATATTCTAGTTAGAACCGTTTTGAGTAATTTAACGTATCGATTTAGGGCTGTCCGAATTTACCTCACGTGTCCGAAGTTGCCCCGTTTGACGGTACTTGATTTCAAACCTTTCAAGGTCAATTTCTATAATAGATTTCGAAATCCGCATGATTCCCCATCAACCTAATCTCTTAATCCTTAATCAATACATGTACCCAGAATTTTCAAATTCTTCAATGTGTGTTGAACATGTGAAAAGTACAAGAAATAAATAAGTAAACCTCAACCATAGGCTGAAGATAAAAAGATAAATATGTTCATGAATTTGAAAATCACATGTAATATAGTTCATGAATTTGAAAATTCTGGATTACACGTATTGATTTCTTCTAATTAGGTTGATGGGGAATCATTTATCACAAAAAATTTTAGAATTAACTAAGTCCTGAAAAAGCTCTCACAACAGAGAAGCGGATCGTTGGCAAATTTATTTTTAACAATTACAGTAATTAGACTGAAAAATATTTGTTCTCCTTCAAATTACAAGTGTGCCCCGATTTGTAAATAACGCTGATATAACTTTTCCAAGAAATAGTATCAGTCTTGGTGCAATAAAAATGTTGAGTACCACGTGTTAACATGATGTTGGTGCAATTCAAGTATCGTTGATCCGCGTGTTTATAGCTTTAGTTAGCAGAAGGTGTTCGACGTTCCAATGAGTGAAAAAGAGACAACTTGAATCTGCCTAAACCCAAACTAAAATGTAAGAAGGAGCCAGCGGGAGGGAGAGAAATGTTCAGAATTGAAGGTAAGGAAGTAGAAGACAGAGGGCGCGGCAGAGGTGGTGCAGAGTGCAGATGGTGGAAATCTCGGGAATAAAGCCAGAAGGAGGGAAGGCAGCATGAAGAAGGCTTTTTTCGAAGACTGAGCTGAGGGGGACAGAGAAGGTGGGTAGCACCTGGTAGTAGGTAGTAGTAGCATCACAATGTCTTAGTGTTAGTGTTGACGCTGATGGTGGTTGCTCGATGCAACAGATGCCGTGCCTCCCTTCGCACATGTGCTATATCTTGCATATATAGTAATATGTATAGGTACCTACTGCCTGCTTACAAAATTGACTAGCAACTTCGGCTCGATCATCGACGTGTCCTTCTTTCCTGCCTCGATATATTCTATTTATCTCTGCTAGCCCGATAGCCGCTTAACCCCCAAAGAAACCCTTTCCTCGTCCTACATTCGCCCTCGCCCTATACTCGTATATTCTCACTTGGTTACTTTATAATTTCCTCTCTCTATCGAGCTATTCATCTAACGTGCACCCCTGTTTACCGTGTCGCCGCATACGTGTACAACTGTACATATACGTACACCCTGGAAGGCACAGGTGCTTCTTCGACCTTGCATCAAACAGGCAATAGGAGAGTTAGAAAATCAACTTCTTGTCTCTCAGCTTCATCTACTTTTAGCATATTCATGAATTTAAATTAAATTTAAATTAAATTAAAAGATCACATGATTTGTCATTAATTTACATTTTAATTAAACAATTTTAATGGCTTCAAATTTCAGTACATACTTCGAAAGTTATAAGCACTCAAAATTCGATACTTTTAAATCATATCCGAATTAATGCAACATGTCTTGCAAAGTTAAAAAGCCAATTAGACTTTCAGTTTTGTAACGATCCTCCAATGAAATATATAACGCCGTTAAATCTCAACCTTAAAAAAAAAAACTTGATAAATCTCAGTGAAAAAATCACAGCTGTGAAAAGATTGCGACCCATTTCCAAACTTTCTCCTCTTTCAAATATCTGCCCTGCATCTGCAGGATGTTCGTAATTAGCAGTAAAATAATTTACATAATGATTTTAATATCAGGTTGATAAAGATCGTTGATCGCGAATGGCGATATTGTTCTACGTCTCTTTATATTTCAGTGTCTAGTCTTAATTACGTGACTGAAGACTGAACATAAAATATGATTTAAATTTCTGAAATAATAATTACTTAGCAGCATAAAATATAACGTAGATTTTGGAAATCTTAGTGCAGCTGCGTCACCTGCAGGCACTGAAATATAAAGTACAGTAGTGAGAATATAGTATTACAGATACATTATGGATTATGGGGTAAAGCTGAAGGAGAGCATTCAGACATGTTATGTTTGCTCTGTTTGTAACTTCAGGCTAACCTGAACTTTGAGGGAACTTAAATCGAGCACGAGTCCGGTGATAATTTCATCTGACAACATGCTGGGACAATGTTGCAGCTGTGAAAGCAAGAGTAGATTTTTTAACGTGCCTCAAAACTAAGCCGAAAAGGAAAGAGGGAGTTGCGTCCCTTTTATTTTATTTTATGCAGAAGGAAAATAATTCGGTATGGACAAAAGAGGGATAAAATATTTCTTGTGACGAATGGAGTTGGGGGAATTTAAAATCTAAAAACCGTGTTGCTTTTTTTTGTTAAGAACACTGGGTCTATAAAAA
Organism: Euceroptres primus; assembly: GCA_037177015.1. Lineage (NCBI taxonomy): Eukaryota > Metazoa > Arthropoda > Insecta > Hymenoptera > Figitidae > Euceroptres > Euceroptres primus. The sequence goes on from JBAGKK010027544.1 coordinate 9,692, forward strand.
GGACTATGACATTATGAGTTCTTTCATCATTAAAAACTCAGAAAAAAAGTTTCAACAAAATAAAAAATAGAATTTCATACACAAGTTGCGATTGAATAACCAAATTATCTTTTTTCTTAAATTATATATTTTTTTGTTTTGCTTTACACATTTAGTTTTATTTGCTTCAATTTTTAATACTTTTAATTTACTCTTCTACTGTTTTCATTAAATTATTGACGAATATGCCTGTCAAATCTAAAGTTCATCGATTTTTTCTTCTTCCCCTCCTCTCAAATTTTCTTTTCTTTTTACATTACAGATCGCAAAGTGAGTGAATTGATGTGAAGATTCGAGGGTATCGGCCCTTCAGACCCGCCCTTGGCTGGTATGTAATATTTTATACTGGATCTTATATTAAAACGATCAAACTCGTATTAAGGGGTGGGCTTGTGGGCTTGGAGGTTGTTTCGCAGCAAATGCGGCGGGCGTGAACTGCGGTTCCGTCCAACAAAAGTAGCACTTTTTCTACTTCATCTCAGAAAGAAGTAAATCGTCTTTCGCCCCCGAATCAAAAAGGGATCGAGAGTTATAAAGAGCCAGAGAACGGCTATTTAAGTAGTAGTTTATATCTAAAATCCAATATACACTCTGGGCTATTATTAAATTTTTTATTTAAGACAAAGAGGAAGATGAGTTAAAAACTATTTAAGACTGGATTAAGTTTATAGTCAAGGTTGAAAATTGAAGTTTGCGTTAATATTAGAATTAGAATTCTAGTCTTACCACGCGGAAAAAGCTCAAAATTTGAGTTTCCAATTTTATTTGAACTTTAACTCTAATCATTTATCTTAAGATAATTAAAACCCACAATTACATTTAAAGTTTCAAGAATAAACAAAATCGCAGTCATTGTACAAACCTTTTACAATAAAAGTTGCAAATACTTCCTCATTGAAATTTAACTGCAGTTCTTAAAATTTTTATGTTAAAATCTGAACAGCTTTTAAATCTGTTATAGGGACAGACTTAAAGGTTTCTACAATATTATTTATTTGGCTTGAAAAATGTGCACAAATTAAACTTATGTTCATCTAAAGTTTACAAACTTGATATGTTAAGAGTTTTTTAGGTTACTATCTAAAAAAAACAGAGTGCGTACCAGGACACACGGGAGTCGCTATCCGACAAACGCCATAAAGACTGCTCGCTCGAATAGGCTCGGATCGATGACACTCTTCCCCCGAGCCGTGCCGTCAATCCGTTAGTCAGTGTACGTATATATATATATATATATACATATGTACATACATTTTTTGTATAATATGGCGTTTGTCGGATAGCGAATCCCGCGTGTCAGGGTGCGTACAGGGACACACGGGAGTCGCTATCCGAAAAGCGCCATATTTTACAAAAAATGTATGTAAATATGTATATATATATATATATA
>JBAGKK010027565.1:0-29750 GCA_037177015.1 Euceroptres primus
GCTTCGCTCGTGCGAAAAACGTCTCGTGCGCTAAATAATCACCTCTCACACACGTATCGAAATGTACTATTTTTATAATGTTATATACAAACTATTAAAGGAAAGTCATTTTTTCGTGATTCGCAATAATTAGCTATTTTAAATCCATAGATTTTTTATGAAATATGACAGATAATAATCTGCGCTTACAATTAGTTAAGAATAGCTGCAGTTTACTAATTATTTAAACAATTTTTATTAAAAAATGCACATTTTCTTCATTTTTTCATGAATACGCTTCATTTCTTCGCAGAATCAACTCGAAATGTTTTGCCAACGACTCCTTGCTGTCATATTTTTCATAATTACAAAATATGTTTATATAATTACTGTTAATTACATAAATAATTTTTATAAACAAATGCACATTTTGACCATTTTTTTATGAATACGCTTCATTTTTTGCGGAATCAACTCAAAATGTTTTGCCAAAGACTCCTTGCTGCCATATTTTTCATAATGACAATAATGGTTAATTACATAAACAATTTTTATAAACAACTGCACATTTTCACAAATGTCTCATGAATAGGCTTCATTTTTTGCGGAATCAACTCGAAATGTCTTGTCGAAAGCTCCTTGCTGTCCTATATTTCAAACTTATAGAAGTTATTAATTCTTTAAACGAAAATTAAGCCTATTCATGAAAAAATGGTGATTTGCGGTTCTTTATAAAAATTGTTTATATACTTAACAGTTTTTGTCAATATGAAAAATATAGCAGCAAGGATTCTTTGACAAGACATTTCGAGTTGATTTCGAAAAAAATTAAGTGTATTCATGAAAAAATGATGAAAATGTGCATTTTTTATAAAAATTGTTTATATAATTAACATTTTTTTTCACTACGAAAAATGTGATGACAAGGAGTTCCTGGAAAGACATTTCTAGTTCATTTTGCAAAGAAATTAGGCCTGTTCATGAAAACATCGTCAAAATGTGCATTTGTTTATAAAAATTGTCTATATAATTAACAATTATTGTCATAATGAAAAATATTGAAGCCAGAAGTCTTTGGCAAAACATTTCGAGTTGATTCCGCAAAAAAAATTAAGCCAAAATTGGTTAAAATGTACGGTTTTTTAAAAAACATTTTTATATAGTTAGCAATTATTGTCATTATGAAAAATATGACAGCAAAAAGTTTTTGGCAAAACATTTCAAGTTTTTTCCGCAAAAAAGTCTATTCATGAAAAAATGGTCAAGAGGTGCATTTGTTTATAAAAATTATTTAAATAATTCGTAAACAGCAGCTATTCTTAACGAATTGTAAGCGCACATTATCTGTATTATCTGTCATCTAATTCTAGGTATTTAAAATAGCTAATCACTGCGAATCACGAAAAAATTGCGTTTGTTAAATAGTTTGTTTATAACATTATAAACCATTTTTGCTTACTCTACACTACTGGACATTATTTTTAGTTAGTCATTACATTGATTTATGACCTGTTTTAATAAATTTGAAAATCTTAAAAGAAATGGTATCACTGAAAAATTAGTCAAAGAAAATGTAAACTTTGTTGTTAAATAACAAATTTTTTTTAGCTAGAGTGAAATGTTCACAGTCACTCGTTATACCTGAAAGACTGACGATTATTTATAAAAAAAAACATAAAATCCGTTAAGAATTGTACTGTCGGTCGGTTTTTGACCAAAAAAGGTCTTTCTTTGCCCACTGTGAGGCTCTTTAAAGTATACAGAGCAAAAAGAGCACACAATCGTGGGACATTATTTTAATTTGCAGCGATATTATTTTGATCTGAAGTGGATAATTTATTCTATAGTCACAATCTTTTGTTTTTCTATTTCTCATTTTTCTGACGATTAAAATGATACCCTTCAATTTTTTGTTAACGTAAATGTGTTCTTATAAATAAAATAAAGATTAGTTAATATTAATGATGAAGATGGTTGCTAATTTCCTCTTCACTTTTGGTATTCGCAGAAGCTTTTGCTCAAGTTTCATTGAGGGAAAGGGAGATTGGAGAGAGCACTCCTTTGTTCATTCTCGTGAAAGTGCTCCACGTTGTCGTCTCGGAAGAGAACGTAACTAAATAGAATCCGATGCTCGGCTTGGCAAACCCTTATTGTCGTGGCGAATACGTGGAAGTTCTCTTCTAGTCGCATCGAATAAGACGATTCTTCGCGTCATTCGTGAGATGGTAGAGGAAAGATGGAGGCAAAAGTGAGTGTCGTGCACCCTACCGAATACCAAAAGCCAAAGAGCAACCGTCGGTGGGTAGGTAACGTCGACGAAGAGTTTTCCTTGCCTCCGTCTGCCATTTCTTACGCCACTCCAACGGTTCGTCTTCCCATTCACCTTGCTCCCTCCTCGCGAAGTGTGCAATAAATTTACGGTGACATTGGCATGCAGCTCAATCGCAGTTCTTACCCGGACCATTCTGCGTACGTTTATCGTTTTTGTAGGGCGTGTCTCTCGGTTTTATTATCGACTTTTTTACAGTCCCGAATTGAAAATCCCGCTAGTCAAGTTCAGCCGATCTGAAGATGAAAAACGTTCCCTTTTTACGATTTTCACTCTCGTCAAGGATACGCTCCAAATTCCTGGATTTTACTTTCTATTGTTGCAAATCTGGCAATCCTGAAAAATTGCTTCTCCACGCAGAAACTGTCTTTTTACATATTTTTGCAATTTGTTTGCAAGAATATCAAACTATGATACTTGTTATCAAGAGATCTTTTTTATTATTGAAGAAGGTCAGCAACAAGTTGTAGAGTTCTGCTTTCGAAATTCATCTAAAGCATTACTTTACAGAAAAGAACTAGGCTAACTTTTGCTGCGACTCAAATTTGGTTCTAAACTAAATCAGCAAAATTGGTTTAGTTTTGGTTCAAAAAAGTTGCCCAAAATAGGTACGTCTGACTGGAAATTGCATTACTACAGAAATCAACTCCACGTCTGATAATAAACTGCTCACTGTCAGAAATGATTGTAATTTTCATATAAAAATGTATATTAAATTTCAAACATTTTGTATATGAAATTGAAATTAATATAAGTTTATCTTGAATTTGAAATCGTATATGAAATTTAAGATACATGTATATTAAAAAATTCACAAAATCCCACTCTACGCGAGTTAACTATAATTCTATAAACTATAAATTTTGATTTTAATTAATAAAGTTAGGTATTTTCTTCCAGTTAAATTCAACTTAAGTTGAATTCAAGTTAAATTCAACTTAAGTTGAATTGAATTTGCAGAAGTATAATTAATTCAAGATTTAAAGTTCCTGATTTAAATTTCCTAAAATTCCTAAGTACCACACGCATAATAAAATTCTTGTATTTAGACACATTTTTGGAAGAAGTTGACCCATATAAGTAACTATTTTATTGTAAACAATAAATGAACAGACGAATTAGAGACAATCATTTTGCTTTATAATATTTTTGCAAGATTTAAGAAATAAAAATCTTTATGAATTGAGAGAAACTGTATTACCGACCCACCGTCGGGCTGTATATTAAATTTAAGATACAATGTATCTTAAATTTCAATGGCCGTAGAACATATTTGCTTCACATACTTGTATCTTAAATCTAATATAGATTTTTCTATTAGTGCTCTTATGACTTCCATGTAAATTAAAATGTTGTCTGACAAAAAAGTTATATTACTACTGAAATAAATCATATGTATGGCCAAAAAGTGACGTTACTACTAAAATAAATCACATGTTTGACCAAAAATTGATTTTATTACTAAATACTTCTAATTCTAAACGCTTTTATCATGTTGCAAATCCTAAAATAGTTACATCTGACTAAAAATTATGTTACTACAGAAAATGACTCCTCCGCTGACGATAAACTGCTATTACCACTTTTGTGTAACCTAAAATGTCTCTAATAGTTTCTTGTAGTTTAAAATTCACTAAGTCACTTTTGACCTTCCAAAATCTAAATCAATACTTCAATGCGCATTTAAATGACATGTCTGAACAAAAAGTGATTTTACTACTGAATACTTGATTCTGGGTGTTAATACTTGTATCGTACATTACGAATTCAAAAACGGGCACGTCTCACTAAAAATGAAGTTACTACTGATATTTATTCCCGGATGACCATAAACTGCTATTACCACTTTCATAAAACTGAAAATAATATATTTTTTTTTTTTGAAAGTCACCAACTAACTTTTGAAAAACCTAAATCTAATCTGAATACTCATTAATTTGAATTAGAATTTTTAACCATGTCTGACTAAAAACTCCTTTTTCTACTGAATACTTGTTTCTAATATTGGTGTTTCTAATCTTGATTGTTTATAATCTTACTACTTTTAATTAACGTAATGTTTTTTATGTGTCCGCATCCGATTTTTTTCTCCTATAAATATGCGATAGAGCATCAAAAAATAAGAGACACGTATTTTTTCTTATCGGCCCAAAATGAGTTTTAAGGGGTGAAATAAGCCTTTTAAGTTTCACTAAAAAATTATATTTTTATTATTTTAAGCACTTATAGCCGACCGATTTGAATGAAACTTGGCAGTAATTACGGGTACGTCAAAACACGTTTGGCAGATAATGTAACTATTGTTTTTCGCCCTTATAATAGGTAAAACTACCCTCAGTCGTATCTACCTCTTCCCAAAAATGTAGCTTAAATTTGAAAATATTTTATTTTTAATGACGAATCAATTTACTCTTATTAAAAAATACAGTAAAAAAAATTTTTGTAGCCGCATGATATGAATACATCCTTATCAGGGGGTAGACAACTCTTAAATGAATAAACTGTTAAATCAATACGTATTGAATTACAAGTTTCACATTTGGTGCATAAATCTGTAAAGTTAATTAAAAGTAGTACTACCTGAAACTTCATAAAAGAATTAAAGAATTTATAAAAGTAAACCTATTTTTGTGATTGTTACATTCACTGTTGAGTTTACATTATTTCATTTATTTCATTTGATTATCAAATCTGACTTAAAAGTGATATTACTACTAAAAACCTAATTCTAGTCTAAAATATATGTATCATATCACTAAAATTAGTGAAACTGACTAAACACTTTTAACTTTTGTATCGCTACTGATTCTAAAATGGTTAGGTTTGACTAAAAACGACGTTACTACGGAAATAGACGCTCCGACTGACCATAAACTGCTACCACCACTTTCATTAAACTTAAAACGTTGTCTGACAAAAAGGGATGCTACTACTGGAATAAAGCGCATGTCTGACAAAAAAGAGGTGTTACTACTGAAATACATCACAAGTCTGGCCTTAAAGCTCAATTACTAGTTGAATGTTCCTTTGATAAAAATGGCAGACCGAAAAGTGATGTTACTACTGAATCATTAGTTCTAATTCTAAGCACTTGTATCATATTACACGTCATTTAATTTTTACTTTATAAAGATGTATTTAAAAATAATCATATCTAAAATCATTAAATTAAGGAGTTCGAAAAACGCTGGGGTCTGCCCAAAAAGTGATGTTACTACTGAAATAAATCACATAGCTGACCTAAAACTTCCATCTCTACTTGAAGAACTGCACAATTTTAATTGTTTATTAATAGTACTTATAATTTATCTTTCATATTCAACCTTTATTCAATTATCACGTCAGACTAAAAAGTGATTTTACTACTGAAAACCTAATTCTAATATAAAATATCCATATAATGTCGCTAAAATTAGCGGAACTCACTAAAATGAGTCTAACAAGTTGATTTCGGTGCCAAACAAGCAATTTCTAAATTCCATTCTTTGAAAATTGCCACAGTAAAAATAAAGGGTTATTTTAACTCTTTAGCTAACAGACCCTTTTCCCGTTGTCTAAAAATTTTGAAAAAATTCTGAAATAATATATGGAACAGGAACAGGAACAATTTTTTACTGTTTTCTGCAATAAATTTTTTTTTAATTTTTTGAGTTTTGGTTTCTATTGAGTATACGAATGCTTATTAACTTATATTATATTAACCTTATATTACTTATACTTATATTAACCTTAGGAAATGCGGAATAATCTACTGTAATCCAATCCACATATTTATTTTTCAGAATTTTAAGTTTATTACATGGAAATTCGAGAAAACCGAAAAAAGTGAACGTTGCAAATTTGCAACACTGGTAGCTAAAGAGTTAACACTGAATCTGTTCTTAAAATAAACTGCAACAAATTTTATCCCAGTAATTTTATTTGAACACTTCAAGTAGAGTAATGTTACCATGACAGCATGGGAATTTTTTGAATGTTGAATGACCTAAAGTTGGTGTTAACACCTCTAGAAAACTACAGGCAACAACATTGATTACACTTTGATTTTTCTGCGTGTAAAATAAATATCAAAGTATTGTTTATCAGACTTTCTAGAAAGTTTTAAATACCTACTAACTTAATTGATATAAAGGTGTTTATGTACATGATTCAGACACATGAATTCCCCTAAATACAGTCAAAACAATAACACCATCAAAGTTTATCCCGGATTGTACGCTTGAATCGAGACCATTGGTGCTGAGTGTTTCAGCTCGTACCCAGCATCCCGGTCTTTTTCGCGTCCTCCTCTCATCGTCTATCGAGGCCACCCCGTAGCACTCGTCGATTTAATCAATGTACGCAAATTACGGTGGTTGTCGAAGCGTGGATAACTAACGCAACGTGATTACAATGTGCAACCTCGCTTATATGCAAGGCAAGAGAAGGATGGAAAGGGGCTGACGAGAGTGCTGAAGCGCTCTGGATCACTGAGAGCTGGCTCTAGCCTGTCTAGTGAGCCGGGTCAGCCGAGATGAGTCCCTGTTACATGCATGTTTACAATGGCTCAGCCACCCATGCGATTCATATCCCTTCCCAGATCAGCTCGGCTTTCGAATTTCGCGTTGACCAGTTCGACCCTGATCTGGCGAAAGTAATTAAACCTACTTCGCGAATCTAAGCCTAATTAATGTGTACCGACTCGCATTTCGAAAACCGAACTGCGTAATGTTGCAACAGTTTGAGCGTAAGCTTAACAATACTGGCCTGCTCACAGGAAGGACGTCTACGGAGACGGAATGCGGATCGAATTCAAAGCAAGACGTTCGATCAATCGTAGTAATCGAACAGTCAATCGCCACTGCCAAGTGTGTTTTAGACCCCTATACGAATACTCCAAACCTCTGTGTGGAGCCTTAACGAGTTTGTGCGGGAAATTAACGCAGGGTCAAGGGGTATCTCAAGCAGATGCCAATCCAACATTATTGGCCACCTCCTACTACAAATCAATACTATTTGATCATACACGTGACAATCTTGATCTCAAAATTCTAATATACATCATCAGCGATAAGATGCAGTACCCATTTGATTAGCATATATGACTATGAAGTGATTTTACTACTGAATGCCTATTTAGAATTTTTAATATTCGTATCGTAATACTAAAACGAAATTGGTGATTAAGGAGGCTGTTAAAGATACGATACTTGTATTATACGAATAATACGATACTTTTATTATACGATACTTTAATAATACTTGTATTATACTTGTAATATACGAAGAAGATTTTGATATTGAAGAAACTCAACAGCAAGCACTATAAAAAGTTGGGTACCTTTAATATTTGGTTCTTTTTTATTAGAGGTATTAATTTAGATTCGACCTGTATTGCTTACTTTTGGGATAACGTCATGCTGTTAATTGCAATGCAAATCAACCCACAAATATATTCTCAATTTAGGACTGAAGTGAGATTAAAATGAATGAGGGACTATTTTGGAGGTGTCTTGATTTAATAACGATATCTAGCTTTAAAGTAGAACTTTTTTTATAGTGAGTAGTAGAGTTTCTGATGATCGAAAATTGGTTATAAACTAATGCCGAAAAATTGGGCATCAATATTTACACATATTTTAAAATAACATTTCCTTGGCTTAGATTTAGTGCCATAAAATGATGATGTTTGACTAAAGATTCAAGTTACTACCGAAATACATTACACGTCTGGCTTTGAAACTCAAATTCTACTTAAATTCTTATTTAATTGACGTGCCTGACTAAAAAGTGTTTTTCCTTACGAATACTTGTTGCTGATTCTAAACATTTCTAGCATATTACTGTTCATAAAATAATTACTCTAATCTCACTGAGATTAGAGTAACTTATAAATTTCTGGTTGCGAAAAGTGAGTTTAATTTTATAAGTTACAAAATTTATAAGTTACTCTAATTTCAGTGAGATTAAAGTAACTTATAAATTTCTGGTTGCCAAAAGTGAGTTAGTGAATTTTTAAAATACAAGAGAATTAGGGAAAATATTTTAAGTTACACGAAAGTGGTAATAGTAGTTTGTGGTCGATCCAGTAAAAACTGGAGATTCATTTTTTTTGCAGTTCTAATTCTATATAGAGAAATCCCATATAACGTGGCGCCATCTACGAGGGTTCTTTTTTGCTGCAGCTCCATTGTAATAAAAAATCGTCTCTAATAGAAACCCCAGTTTTTTCTGTGCTTTTAATAGGGGAAAAATACCTAACAAGGAACCAACAGTATAAACATAGTTTAAGCAATAATGATAAAATTTTTATACGGAATTATATAAGTTTTATAAGTTAGATATAATGTTTTCAATCTTGGAATCATGTAGTTCAGTAATTTTTAATTATAACGAATTAGTGTGGGAAATTAACTCAGGGTCAAGGCGTATCTCAAGCAGATGCCAATCCAACATTATTGACCCTTTCCTACTACAAATTAATACTGTTTGATCATACACGTGGCAATCTTGATCTCAAAATTCAAATGTACAGCATCAACGATAAAATGCAGTAGCCATTTGATTAGCATGTCTGACTATAAAGTGGCTTTACTACTGAATACTTATTTCGATTTTCAAACATTCGTATCGTAACACTAAAACGAAAATGGTGATTAAGGAGGCTGTTAAATCCACAATACTTGTTATTAAAGAAGATTTTGATATTAAAGAAACTTAGCAGCAAGAAATGTTAAAAGTTGTGTTTCTTTTATATTTAGTCCTCTTTTTTTTATAGGTGTTAATTTAGATTCGAGCTGTATTGCTTACTTTGAGATAACTTCATGCTGTTAATTGCAATGAAAATCAATCCACAAATATGTTCCCAATTTAGGACTGAAATGAGATTTTAAAAAATGAGGGATTATTTTGAAGGTGTCCTGATTTAATAACGATATCCAGCCTTGAAGTAGAACTTTTTTTACAGAGTTTCTGATGATCGGAAATTGGTTTTAAACTAATGCCGACAAATTGGGGATAAATATTTGCACATATTTTAAAATTACTTTTTATTGGTTTAGATTTAGTGAAAAAAATAATGATATCTGACTAAAAAGTGAAGTTACTACTTAAATACATTACATGCCTGGATTTAAAACTCAAATACTACTTGAATGCTTATGCAATTGACCTGTCTGACTAAAAAGTGATTTTACTATTGAATACTTGTTTCTTATTCTAAACACTTGTATCACATTACTGATCCTAAAATAATTACATCTGCCTAAAATTTATGCTACTACAAAGATCGACCACAAACTGCTATTGCCACTTTCGTGTAACTTAAAATATTTTCTTAATTTTCTTGTATTTTGAAAATTCACTAACTCACTTTTGGCAAGCAGAAATTTTGTAAGTGACTCTAATCTTTTATAGGGGAAAAATACCTAACAAGAAACTAATTGTATAAACATAGTTTAAACAATAATGATACATATTTCTTTCATATCAGGTGGTAAGGATGGAAACTTTTTACATTGACTTCTTCGATATAGCATATTACGTAATTAAAGGAGAAAGGCAACAATTTCGAACGAGTGTATCACACGAGTTGACATCGTTGCTTCTCCCTAAGTCACGTATAAAATTTTTCATAATACCTAAATTGAAAATTCGACTCGATGCCTGCATAGCTAGGCGAAAGTAAGTTTCAACCGTAGGGTTATAAGTAAAAAACAGCTGACAGACACTGCAATTCAGTGATTTTACTCCTGAATATCTATTTCGAATTTTAAACATTCGTATCGTAATACTAAAACGAAAATAGTGATGAAGGAGGCTGTTAAATGCACGATACTTGTTATTAAAGAAGATTTTGATATTGAAGATACTTAACAGCAAGTAGTCTGATGATCGAAAATTGGTTTTACACTAAACCAGCAACTAGGGGTAATATTTGCATAATATTACCTACATATATTCTTAAATTACTTCTCATTGGTTTAGTTTTATTGCAAAAAAGTTGTTTCAGAAGAATGAAAATGTCTGACCAAAAAGTAAAGTTACTGCTGAAATAAATCACATTTCTGGCCCTGAAACTCAATCACTGCCTTAATGCTCATTTGATTAGAATTCCTTGACTAAAAATTAATTTGACTACTGGATACTTGTTTCTAATTCTAAACACTTCTATCATATATTGCTAATCCTAAAATAGTTACCTGTAGATATTTTAAAATCAATCTTCATTGGTTTATTTTTAGTTTAAATAAATTGCCGAAGAAGAATCGAACACTCTAGGTTAGATTTATGCTATATTTTAATCTTATTTTAATATCTTACAAGCAGCACTTGTCACGCTCAGAATTCAGTAATACATAAATGTGTATCACATATTTGTTACCTCTATTATTTATTAGTCATATGACTGTTAAGCTTATGATTTTTTCAAATGAATAAATTAGATAAATAAAAAATGAATATGTGGATGTCTGACCAAAAAATAGAGTTACTACTGAAATAAATCACATTTCTGGCCTTAAAGCTCAACACTGCTTGAATTCTCATTTAATTTGAATGTCTGACTAAAAAGAGTTTTTACTACTGAATAGTTGTTTATAACTTTAAACACTTCTATCATATATTACTAATTCTAAAATAGTTACCTGTGATAAAAACTAAATCACTACAGAAATTGACTCCTTGGCTGACCATAAACTGCCCTTACCAATTTTATCTAACTTAAAATCTTGTCTCAAATTTTCTTGTATTTTCAAATTCACCAACTCACTTCTGCAAAACCGAAATCTAAAAAAGGTCTAATCTTTTGATAGAGGAAAAATACAGGAACACATATCATAAACGCAGTTTAAAAAATAATTCTGGATAGTTAATTCACAATAGGGTTGTTTAATAAGTAGGTTATAATTTTTCCAATATTTAGAAATTGTAGTTAGAGCAATTTGCAAACATAACAAGTGCGTATGGAAATTTAACACAAGGTCAAGGAGTTTCTCAAGTAGATACCAATCCGACATTATTGATAATTTCCTACCACAAATCAGTTCTATTTGATCATACCCATCGTAAATATTGATTTCAAAATACCAATGTATCACATCAGTGATAGCATGCAGTTCTGATTACGAATATTGGGTCGCCTAGTTTTTGAACAGTTGTTCTTCAATTATTTATAATATGTTTATAAAAGTAAAACCAAAATTATTATCATAATAAAGTTCATCTTATAATAATTCTCACATTAAAAGGGAAACCGACCTTTTCAAATCCTAAATATGCAGTCAAGTTCAACGTTAATAGAATGTTTATATAAACAGCGTAAAAAAAACCAAGTTGAAAAGAAATTTTATGACAAAAATAAAATTTATAGGCAAAAAAATAAGATAGACCATTTATTCTGTATTATTGCTGTATTATTCAGATGTAAATAATGAAGTAAAAAAACTATATTATTAGGAATGCGTAACCACAAGTTATCACGAAATGATTGACGTTCCATAAAACAGACAAATATATAAAGAAGAGCAGTTGAATTTTACTTTTCGATACTAGGATTCGAACCCAGGACAGTCCGCTGCTGGTCATTTACCATACCGTACTATACCAGAAATAATCCACGCACTTTAGCAAGTGAATAACTTTGCATTCTAAAACGACCTACCGGTTAAAATGGCCAATCTTTAATAATTCATTGCGAAAATAAAATACAAATCGATTGATAGTGAAGAATTATTTTCAAACATTTTAAAAAATTATACAGCATAAATGGAGTGTTACCTTATTTTTGTTTACCTTTCATATTTCATTTTTTGTCAACTATCCTTTCAACTTGGTTTTTGATATACTGAATTTACTGTGAATGAAGAATTATTTTTAAACATATACATGTTCAATAATAATTCTTCATTATTAATCGATTTGTGTCTTATTTTCACAATCAATTATTGAAGATTGGTCATTTTAACCGGTAGGCCGTTTTATACACAGAAAATCCCAATGTATCATTTTAATCGGCAGCAAAATAAGAAATCAAAAAACAAAAGACTGTGACAATAGAATAAATGATCCACTTCAGATCAAAATAATATCGCTGCAAATTAAAATAATATCACACGATTCACTGTGTACTGATCTCCCCCACGTTTGGAATTTACAATGACATTTATAACTCATTGCACTTTTTAAAATATATTTTTCAGATTTGATGATATAATTTTGCAAAGTAACAATTTATACCGGAAGTAAAAATATTCAAAAACTTTGTAAAAGGGTTTTAATTCACCGTAAATTCAAAACATAAAAGCGTTGCAGATTTTTTGACCAAATTAATGATTGGTCACCTTCAATCTGTACATTTATTAAGAAATGCACGTAAGTAAAACTACTAATAAATAGCGCAGAGTGTATCAATAACAATATTGCACTATTTATTAGTAATTTTATTTAAAAGTATTTGTTTCTCAAGTGTATTTTAAGGAGAAAGCCAATCATTCGGGAGGTGGCCAACAATTGTGCCGATTACCCTATCAGGGACATGAAAATAGAGGAATTGAAATTGCAGAATTCTAACATTCTCTTAAATAGAATTGACGTATTCCTTTCAACTTGATTTATTCGAAAACGAATTTGATATTTTCAGTTACTAATATAAAAAATCTTTGTTTTCCTTAATTAAAAAGAAATTTTTAATTTCTATTTTTTAATTAATATCAAGAGGAAGCATCTATAATCCTGACCAGTATTGAATAACATCAACAACAAGATACGTCGAAAAACAAATTTTTGATACTTTCAAGGTATAATTACTATTCAGTGATTATTAATACTGACTTTTCAACCCGATATTTTCCAGCTGTTTCTATTATCTATCATGGTTTTATTTTGAATAAAGTACTGGATTAGTTTCAATGAATTGTTCGTTCTTTTGAATATTGGGTCTCAACATTACTTAAAAGTTTGTTTTTCCGCGTCCATTACTCCAGATCTCGAACAAAGAGCCTTTCACTTATCATTCTCTAGAGATCAAAGTTAACAATGAGTATACTTCAAAAGCTCGCATTTCAGCATTAATATAACAAAAGAGGTGGCGGTCTGCGAACAAGAGAAATAAGGGTGGGTAACATGTAGGCGAATAAAGGAGAAGGTGACGTGTCTCAGAGGTGACACTATACCTCTGTGGAGTCTGGTAGCCCGACCCGACATTAATTGTGATATTTAATCCCAAGAAACGCTAGCAACATTGTGCAAAATGGGAAAAAGTGCAGCTGCTGAGGTTACACAGATCTTAAATGCCAATTTTTCATATCAAATTCCTCTCGGGTAAGAAATCATACCACTTTTCGATAATTATACATTTTTATACGTCTACACTAAAACACAAAACCTCATTTTTTATTCAGTAGTGAATCATTCCACTGCAACGTTTTGATCCGATGCTGGATCATTTGAAAACAATCTAATTGGATCATTGAAATCTACGTTATAAAATATGTGAATGTAGTTGTAATTTTCAATAACTGTTTTTCAAATGACCCAGCATTGGATCCAAACGTTTCAGTGCAAATAATACTTCTCGATTTAGTGTGCATTTCATATTTATTTGGCGAATACATAATATAAATTTAAACAGATAAACTACAGGAATTGACTAATCGATGACCAAAAGTGTAAGCAAATGTTATTTCACGAAACCGCAAGCGTTGAGGCGTGAAACTGAAATAGCGGTGTTTGAGTATTGTTTTCGAAGGGAAGCAATCGGCAAACTGCCCGACAGTCTCCTGAATTCGTAATCGACGTAAACAAGGGTGGGTTCAAATATCCGGAGTGGCGCTTTTGTCGCCACCGCTCTACTAACATAAAACCATTACCAGTGTCCGCAAGGCCGTTGAATTTCCGCGGAAGTGTAACTATTATTTCGTTAGATCCATGTGAGAGGAAAAGAGAGAGAAATGGAAGATAGAAGGAAAGGGAGCGATTCGAGAATATCGATTAAGAAGTCATTCGCCTTCGCTTCTACGATAATAGTTTCCCCTGAAACTGCCCGAGGTCTCTGAAACTACCCAGAGACTGCATCCAATCGCGCTTGAATGTCCACCATTCCAGACACCATTAGGCAGCTTATTATTTCGTTTTGCCACACTTACCGCTCCTGTGATATCACGATCATGGCAGTCCGGGGCACCGTTAACCACTGTACTGAAATCTAGCCATTGTATACCACCGCGACAGGAACACCATTTTGAATATTTCCATCGGATGAGCCAAACAGTCTAGATATTTTATTCCCTCCTGGTTTCTTCTGGAGATACAATCGACGAAACTGTGTCACTGAACATGAAATTTTCAAGCTCTTTGATGTCTCATATCCACGGGTTTCAATGGATGTAATATTTTTGAAAGCCATACTTACTTTGCTGTAAACACAATAATACACATATATACACATATATAAATATTTATTATACATATATATATAGTTAATATTACATGAAAAGTTGCATTAGCAATTGTTAAAAGATAGTAAAGGAAAATACTGAAATATATTTTAAGTGAATACAAAGAAACACTATAAGTATACATGTATGTATATAGAATTTTTAATACACTACATTATAGAATTTTTAATTCAGAGGAAACGTATTTAAATATAATTTAAAAATCATTTCCTTCAAACTTTGAGCATACAATTTGAGTATGATATATATATATATATATATGCATGTATGTATGTATGTATATAGGGAAGAGTGACTAGATCTAGATGAAAAAAAGTTTTGACTTTATGGTAATTAAACATTTTACAGAAAAAAAGTATTACGTACCAAATTGAAGATAAAACATTCCTTTTAACAATACCAGTAACGTAACAAAGATTATATCATATATTTATCCGTAATTAATCTTTTTCTGAACAAGACACTTTTATCCAGATGAGAATTTGGGACCACGATCTGGATAATCGTGTTTTACAGCACTCACAGTGTTAATTGATCGATATTTCACTTGATCACATCGAATAGCATTGCAGCACTGTAACTTTTAAATATTTTTGTTTTGATAAAAGTAATATTTTTAAATAAATTGTAAAAAATACACCAAATATTATCTTTATCGAATTTACTATTAAATAATGACAGCCACTTCTACCAACTTCAAATCCTGACAAAATCTGTTAAAATAGCTAGTTCTTTTATATTGGCAAAATGCGCGGATCATTTGAAAAACTTTTGAGTGCTTTTCTCACGAATTATCCAGATCGGGGAAAAAAACATCACCAATAAAAACATCTTAATTACGATTTTTGTGATAATTAAAAGTATGTTTCTGTGGAAAGCTTTAAAGCAAAATTTTCCGTGAAAACAAAGAACAAAAGAAACAGTTGTAAAAAAATCGTACGGCAGTAAACATGCCGAAATTATCAGAGGTGAAAAGTTAGATCGTCACGTCGAAAACACATTTTTTAATTTTTCAAGTTAAAAATGAGAAATAACTGGTAAACCTTATTATAACACAATCCCGTTTTGATAATTTTACTCATAAAAAATTACTCCATTTCATTTAATTAAAATATTTAGTCATTTTCACTTATTATTCAGGTCGGGAACCTATCCAGTTCGTGTCACTCTCCCCTACAATTATATGTCTATAATTCTATGTATGTACATCTAAACAATCAAAATTTTAATATAGTTTTCTTTTTTAAAAAACATCTTCTAATTTCTTCAATTTACATACCATTGCTTTATATTTTATAAAAAAAAGTCAATATTACTTTGAACTTGATGTTCAATTGAAAAAGTACTAATGAGTAAATAAACAGTAAAAATTTATGGTTGCTTTAAAAAATAATCATCATTCACTTCGCTCTAAAAGGGCGTAATTTTTAGATCTACACTCATCGCTGGATTTTTAATAATTTTCAGTCTGAAAAACAGTGAAATACTGCTAATTCGCTTCAGTTATAGTATTGAATTTGACTTCAGTAATAAATTTTTCTACTTAATTAATTGTTAGTGCGAATTATTCATTATTGTGTAAAAGTTAGTAAAAATGGTTACTAAATCATGTGGTCAACGAATCGGCAGTATTCACATTTCATTATTATTAGATCTCTAAATTACGCCCTTCTAAAGCGAAGTAAATAATTATTTTAAAAAGCAGCCATGAATTTGTATTATTTATTTACTTATTAGTAATTTTTTGTTATAACTATTCAACAATAATTGTCACTCACATATTTTATATTTACAGCAATTAAACATCAAGTTGACTATAAGTATTACGTTTTTCATAAAATAATAGTCAATGGAATGTAAATTGAAGAAATTAGAAGATGCTGTTTAATAAAGAAAACTATATAAAAATTTTGATTGATTTAATGTACTAATATATAGAATTATATACATAAAATTGTATATGTTTTCTAGTCAAATTGTATGCTCAAAATTTGACAAGAATAATCGTTAGTTTTAATTATTCTTTAATAATATTTTAATACCTTTCCTCTAGTTTGAAAATTGTACAATGACACGTATAAAAAATTATATACATATTTAAAATATGTACTTGAGTTAATAATTACAGAAATTAAATCGTTAAAAATTAAATCATTTTAACTAAAAACACTTAAAATTGTTTGGATTACATTTTAAATCTTCAAAAACTGTACGTCAAATTAATAATATGAATTATTTATTATCTATGTATTATTTATACATAATATGCATCTTACTATCAGAATTTGCAAAATTTTAGAATTATAAAATTGAACAGATATGCACCAATTTACTTTTAAAATCAGGTGAACAAATTAAAATTATTATTGAAAACAGTTTAAAAACGTTAAAATCACAACAAATATCAATAGTGAAGCATCTTCACACTGTAAACGGAAAATTATCAATTGTGGAGCAACTTCACACTGCGAACGGAAACCGATCGATTTATATAAAATAATAAAAAACAAAAGCATCTCTGTGAACCAATTTCATGCTGCGAACGGAATATATTAGCTGCGAGTACTTGTAGATTATTATACATAATAATAGTAATAATAATAATAATAATAATAATAAAATATATCAAGTGAACGAATCCATTTCAAATCAGGGAGGCTGACTAACTTCAAATCGCAGAATTTTTCGCCGATGAAATAATGTTATTTCTCAAAGAAAATAAGAGAACAGGTACATTTAAACCATTTTATGCCTTTTACCATGAAATTCGGCGAAAGTTCAATTTCGCTTTAAAAACAATGTAAACATCCAACTTCAGGGTAAAAGACATTTAATAGTTTTACTCGTATTACTGTTCGTATTTTACCAATTTGAGAAAAAAAACGATTAAATTTTCTTTAAAAATCCGTTTTTTTCTTTTAATTATGGTAAGCGAGTAGTATCAATCGGGGGTAGTGTGGCAGGAAATTTGCAGGTTGTACTTTATATAACCATATTTCAAATATTTTTAAAAAAGTTCACCTGAAATTTTGTCAGAAATATCTTTGAATTTTCTGTTTTAAATCTCACAAGTTCTCAAGCGAAAAACTTTTGTGCTGAGAAATATTCATTATTTTCTTTCAAGGTCTGCCAGCTTTTAGAAATTTTCTATCATTTTGTGTTAGTATTATCTCGGCTATGAAATATATTTATTTTAAAAAATAAATTTTTATTGTAGACTAGATACAATAATTCTGAAAATATAAGTTGTTTTACAATTTTGTAAATATTTATAAGATTATTTAAAAATAAAAATACTATCAGCTGAGTTTAGAATGTTTAGAATGTTTATATAAAATTAAGTGTAAAAAAATCCAAGTTAAAAGAACAGTTGAAAGAAAAGTTGATGAAAAAAAAGTTCAACCGCAAAAAAATATGTTAAAATTCCATTTATTCTGTATTATTTCTGTATTATTTAGATATGAATAATACAGTAGACAAAATTATATTATTTTGTAGATAATACACAAAATCTTACGAAATAGTTAACATTATTTAGATAAAATAAACAAATATACAAAGAAGAGCAGTTGAATTTGACAGTCGATATAGTGATTTTTGTTAAATTGTAAAATTTGAAAATTTTTTACAAACTAATAAAGTTTATACTGATTATTTTGTGTAAATAAATTATTAAACATGTTATCTAGAAGTTATTTGTAAGTACTTATTGCAGTTTATTGTCAAAAAAGCTTTATTAACCTCTCGATTTAACTTTCTAGAAAAAGTAACACTTCATATTTAACGAAAACAAAAAAAAACACGTATCACACAAACCCATTAGAACGATTTCAACTACGTAAAAATAAGTTAATTGTAAAAAATAATGAAATTAATTTTATTACTCAAAGTTTCGCATGTAAAAGGAGAATATTATACAATTTTTCGATTTTAGAAAAAAAAATTCAAAAAAAGATTCGTATTTTTGAGAGTATGGAATTTAGCGCTAAGGTTTTACATAAATAGAGAGTTGAGTTCTCTCGGATAGTCTCGGTTTTCTTATAAACAATAAATTAAAATAATAACTATCGCTAATCGTATTTTCCACACATACAGTTGAGAGTATCATCTTGATCCTTCATCAAGAATTAGAATGAAATAATTGATTTTTGATTCAAAATTGTAAACTAGATCCCATGTCACACTTTCTCGCACGACACTATTCTTTTTTGATTATTGTAAGGCTTTCCGTTTCCTTTTCAAATCCATAAG
Organism: Euceroptres primus; assembly: GCA_037177015.1. Classification (NCBI taxonomy): domain Eukaryota; kingdom Metazoa; phylum Arthropoda; class Insecta; order Hymenoptera; family Figitidae; genus Euceroptres; species Euceroptres primus. The sequence goes on from JBAGKK010027565.1 coordinate 18,994, forward strand.
AAATTTTGAATAAGGTTCAACATTAACAAGATAGTGGCTTTTTCAGAATATAAATGAAGACGATTTTCTCAGAAGCTCGCTTTTTTTCTCTTAAAAATTTAAAGCTGAATTTATATCAAAACGGTGAAGAAATAAGTTTTATACGGGCCAAGTCATATTTAGAGTCAGGAGAACTTCGTTTATATAAAGTACAAGTTTTGAATTTTTTTTGTAAATAATAATTGACACTAAAAAATGTTAAAGAAATACATTGTTCTTGTATAAATGCTTTATAAAAATGCCTCTTATGTTTTTTCGATATCTCAGATTGCTTACAAGAAAAATTTAAAAATTCGCTTTTACGAAAGAAAATATGTTCTAATTTCAAAAATGTTCTAGACCACATAGATTTTATGCGATAACTTATTTATGTAAATAAAAATCCATTCAAAAATTTGTAAAAACCATAAAGGTGGCTGTAAGGAACAAACCAATTTTCATCAAAGCCGGATTTTTAAGGAAAATTTGCTCCGTTTCTTTTTAGTATAAAAAATTGAAATACGTCTAACTTTGTGAAAAGTATTTTTCTTAAATCGAAAAAACACATCCTGTCATTTTTTTTGTAATATAACACATTTTACCGGTGACAAATTTTTCGACTTGTAATTAGTCAGCCAGCCTGATTTGAATTCGGTCATGTAAATAAATATATGAAACCATAAAGTATTTTTTTCCTTTTATATTTTGAAAAGTAAAATAAAAAATGTAAATTATAAAACTTTCATTACTAAAGTTTATGCAGCTCTACATTTTCTGTAAAAAATAGTTTGGAATAAAGTCATTACCGTCTTCATAATTTGATCCACAAGGTGGCATTTCTCCAAGATGAATTCCACGTAGAACGCGTATTCGCAGCAAGTGAAGCAACAGGAACTACCTTGCAGAGTGCAAACCTCTCTAATTTAAATTACACAAAATTTGTCTTACTCTCGACGAAACTCTGCCTGCCCACCTCCATTCTAATTTACTGAGCTTTCCTTCGAGGAAGATTTCTGGCACCCTCACATCCCACCGAGTTCCCTTTCCATTTCCTCAGTCTTTTCCTTACATATTTTTTATTACCCTATTACCGCCACATTCAGCTGCACCGAGAAAATGGGATAATATACATCTAAAAGAAAAGAAAAAACCTGACATGAAAAGAAAATACAATACAAAAAATTAGTCTTATTTTATTAATTATTAACTTTTGTTTTTGAGTAAAATTTGTTAATTTAAGAAGACGGAAGATGATATAGTATGATGGAAGGATCAAGTTTTATATTTCCAGTGGGACTCTTGATGAAGTTTTATAAGTGATCGATAAGTGCGTAAATCTGACCATGCAGGACGCGTTAATGAACCGATTCATTTACCATACATATCTCCACTATCAATGAAAACTGACAGGGAACCTCAGAATGAGAGATAGCTCAATCGATTCGTTCGTGTGATGGATGTTGCAGGTCCATCACTGTACATCAAAGTACTTAATATCACGGTTAGAGACCTTACTCTGTATAGAATATAATTGGTGTTAAAAAAACTAAAAACAGATCCATTATTGTTATGCGATAAAAAAATTTACATCCATGCTTCATTTTGATCTTCAGTGTAAAAAAAATTATCATCTGTAAATTCACAAAATTGTATTTTAAGCTTTTATTACGATTGTACAAAATTGGACACAAACTCTGCACAATAAAATTCCGTACAGTTAATTGTACAGAAAAAAACTCTTATATACGAGACAATTTAATAATTCATATCTATTAAGTTGAAGACTATTAAATTCTACATTGTAAAATGGTACATAAAATAATAAATTAGATTTTGTTCAATTCTACGCTGTTTGACACTACATAAATTCAAACAACATTGTAATAAATTATTTCAAAATCAATAAGATTATATTTTAAACGAGAAAATTGTGCACAAAAGAAAAATTTAATTTTTTTAGCCTAAATAAACTCTGCCCAGTAAAATTATTCACAAAACTTGATAATGTAATTTACAAAAGTGCATTCTGAAAAAGATTTTTCGAATAGAAATTAATTCAAAAATTTGTTTATTCTTTAAAAATTGAAAACGTGAATATTCCAAAAATGCCAATTTTCAAAAATTTTCAACCAGAAAAATGTCAAGCAAATTTTAGCCGTAATAAACACTGCCCAGCAAAATTATACACAAAACTTGATAATGTAATTTGCAAAAGTGTATTCTTAAAAAGAATTTTCGAATAGAAATTCATTCAAAAGTTTGTTTATTCTGTAAAAATTGAAAACGTCAATATTCCAAAAATGCCAATTTTCAAAAATTTGCAACCGGGAAAATATCAAATAGTTTTTAGCCTAAATAAATTCTGCCCAGAAAAATTATACACAAAACTTGATAATGTACATAATTTACAAAGAGTAAAACCAAAACAAAAAAAAACTGATTTCTAGGAATCGGTTATTAAGGAAGTGACGGTTTTTTCCGTTTCGGTTTTTAAAAATTCTGATTTGTTTAGGTTTTCAAGAACTTTCAAAAATATGAATTATTTCGTAAATTAGTCATAATTTTATATAGAAATCTAAATAGGCACTATTTTTGCAATATTTTCTTATAGAATTGGCGAAATCACTTCATCTTTGCCTTATTTAATGCAGAATTGTTTGTTTTCGGTGTCGATTTTACTCCTTGGTAATTTATATTTTAAATACAATTTTTGTGATAAAAAAATAACAAAATAATTGTTGTGAGCACAATTTTCTCGTTCGGAATTCAATTGTGTGGAATTTAACAAATATATAAATTATCAAATTGCCTTGCACAGAGTTTCCTCGTGAATTTTATTTTGTCCAAAGTCTATTGTTGCTTAATAGAATTTAATTTTTATTTCGAACACAATTTTCTCTTGTACAATTTAACCGGGCTTCGTAAAATAATAATTTCGAATAGTTTCTTTTTAAATTCGAACAGAGTGAAACAGCACAGTATTGAACAAAATCTGATTTATTATTTTGTGCACAATTTTACAGTGCAGAATTTAAGAGCTAACAATCATCAAATTATCCTGTGTAAAGTTTTCTCGTTTAAAATTAACTGTGCAGAATTTTCTCACGCATAGTTTGTTTGCCAAATTTTGAAAGAGAAATCTAATTTTGATTTAGAAAAAAAATTTGAATTTGTAATTGTTTATTTAACATTAGTTATTTTAGATTTTCTTTCTCTTTAGAAATAAATCGTAACTCTGATTCAATCTGCATCACTGATAGTGTATTTTGTTTTTAAAAATGTTAAATTCAACCATTGTTTTCAATATCGCTCTTGTTTTTGATCGCACCAATTATTCCACAATTTAATCGTACCAATAATTGATTCAATATTGCACCCCTTTTAAAATTTGTTATATTTAACAATATGGTTGTTTTCGTCGATTTCATAACTTATTTTAGAATTTTGAGGTGCGATAAAGGGTGAATAACAGGGTGGTCCAAATTTTTTTTTTCATTTTCATGCTCTCGAGCTTCAGATTTTTTCTAATTTCCAAAAAAGTAAGCACGTATTTTTTTATTTTGAATTCAATTTACATTTAGGGGTTGCTTAAAGCTCATAAAGTTTTACGTGTATTTCCTTTTGGGAAAAAAACGGTTTTGTAAATTTGCGATAGAATCGTTATAATTAGATGCATCTTAAGGCATCTACTACACTTTTCTTGAGAATTATTCACTGAATACGAATCAATAATTACTTTTTAAATTTAACTCCCATAAGCTACTTTTATAGGATCCTAAAAAAAACCCATAATTGCAAAAATAAGATATCGCGTATATTTGGCGTTTAATCTTATTTCTTTGAGTTTTTGTTCACGAATTGTTTTTAGTATGTAATATATTACTCCTTAAACATATTTTGATGTTTCGGAAATTTTTTAAACAATTTATTATTGTTTATAACTATATTTTCTTGGAATAAAACTAGAAAATTGTCCTTTTTTCTACATTCTTCAACTTTTCCTCGACTCTCTAGTTAGAATGAGATAATAATTATTGAAAATTAACCAAATTATTTATTTATTTATTGAACAGTGTACGGGCAATGCCCTTTAGTTACAATCTAAGTTATCTTAAAATTAAATCATTAAGTATGTTGACAATTAATATAAATATATAATTAATATAAATATATAATAAATTAATTGTTTAAACAATTAATTCTTGTTTATAACGATCTCCTCTAAGAATAAAGCTATAGAATTGCGGTTTTTTCTACATTCTTCAACTTTTCTTCGACTCGTTAGTTATGAGCAATAGAATAAATAAACATCCACAAGAATCATTGTTTAAATAATAAGAATACTTAATTCAGAATTTTATAAAAAACTTCAAGCTCCTGGATTCATTCTCAAATTAGTTTGATAATAGGCAATAATATACTCCAGAATCGACCCCTAGTTTATGTAGAAAACTGTTTGCGGTGCATAAGATTCAAGAAAAAATAAGAATGGTTTTATTAATGGCTATTTTTAAATCCATTCATATTTTTTCTTGGACCTTATGCACTGAAAACTGTTTGCCACAATAATATACAGTTTGAAAAATGATATTTGTTGATTTTTATTGGTTATTATTTGTTGATAACTAAAGAGTCGAAGAAAAGTTGAAGAATGTAGAAAAACCGCAATTTTCTAACTTTATTCTAAGAAAAGATATTTATAAGCAATAATAAATTGTTTAAACAATTTTTAGCACATAAAAATATGTTTAGAAAGTACTATATTACTTATTGAAAACAATTCGTGAAAAAGTTGCAAAAGAAGTAAGATTAAACGCCAAAAATACGCAAGATCTCATTTTTGCACTTATGGGTTTTTTTGGGATCCTATAAGAGTGGCTTGTGGGGGGTTGAATTCAAAAAGTAATTATTAATTCGAATTCAGTGATTAATTCTCAAGAAAGGTGTGCCAGGTGCAGTAAGGTATACCTATATTAACGATTTTATCGCAAATTTACAAAAACGTCTTTTTCCCATGGGAAACACATGTAAAACTTTATTGAGTTTGAATATCAATTGAATTCAAAATAAAAAAATACGTGTTTACTTTTCTTGGGATTCGAACAAATCTGGGGGGGTGAGAGCATGAAAATTCCAACAACAAAAATTTTCAAAGCATTTTTGGACCACCCGAGTCAAAAAACATCCTTGAAAGTAAATCTTTTGGTAGAAAAATTGAAATTGACGAAAGGACTTTTTAAGATTTATATACGAATCGAAGTTTCCATTAATAATTCCTCGAGTCGAGCCAATTCCGCCAAGTGCGTCGACAGAATGGCAAGTACCTACATTGTTGAGAAAGAAGGGTGCTAGTTGAATCGCATAAGTAGTCGTTGACTCGTTAAGAGCTACATTAGGAAGCACAAAACGGCATTGAGATTAACCCTTCTTAGGGAAATTGAATATTAAACGTTTTAAAAGTGGCAGTGCGAAATTGAAAGGCAGAATCTTTACCAAATGGAGGTTCGTTCTCAAATGAAAATCGCGATAAGGGAAAGGGACGGGGAAAGAGGAAGCTGTGGGGAATGAGAAGGGCTCGAGGGTTGGAGTGATGAAGGGAAAATCGATAAGCAGAAGGAAGGGTTTATGAGGGAATTAATCTCGTGAACTTTATCGAAAACCGTTCTAGACTTTCATCTCAAATTCAGCATCCAGCTGAGACCTGGGATTCTGAAAAAATGAATTTTCTTCAAGAGGAAGATGAAGTCCGATTTATCCTTATGTTTGAAGGTAGGTCAGGATTAAAAGTCCGAGGTTTAGTGGACTCTAAAAAGCGAAATCGGTTTCACTGAAATTTTCAGGACTTCACTAAAACTCGGGCATCTTCTGCTTGTTACGAATTAGCACTAAACTCCATATCTTACGACTGCATCATCGCTGGAGAAGATGGATGTTAAGACGCCGGGTGCACCAAACGTCACGTAGTTGGAAGCTCGTAATCGGCTTCCTCGATGAGCTCGTGAATTGCAAGTTGATATGATAATAAAAAAAATGCGCGTAGCAAAATGAGATGAGAAGCCCAATCCTTACATTTTATGCGTTTCAGCTTTCTCAGCTTGAATATATTATCAGATAAAAAAAGAAATTTGGAAAGAATTTTATATTTAAAAAATAGCAGTTAATAAGAATCGTGAAATGTTTCATTTCATTTTGAATAGTAATGTATCGATGGAATTGAGTAGTGGCTTGCAAATAAAGAGAAGATCTGCTTATATTTCGATTTCGGAAAAGCCATCTTGGAAGCTTTGGGATGCAAAAGATGTTCCTACGAATGGCTTCTGAAAGAGACGGGCGTACAGTCGGGAGATCGCAAAAGGTGAACCTTTTACGACCAGCTGGTTCGGTGCAGGCAAAGTATAACATCGAAAGGAGTCTGTAAAGTGTCGGAGGTCTGAGACGTGTCGTCATGGAAATAAAGGTTGGGTCCCAGGAGTGAATCGGGCCGATTGGAAAGCCTTTTAAATAGATTGTAAATTCTTTTTTTTTCGTTGTACGGAAGATCCGAGCAGAACGAATGAAGCCGCCAACCTGGGATGGGGATGTCGATTGATTAATGACCGTGAAGTCGGAGGGTAAGTCTCGTCGCGCTTCTAGGTGATCCGCGCTGCTCCCCTAATTTTAGAGCACGGCGCGGATAGTGGAAAAAGAGAAAAAGAGGAGATAGTGTGCTTTACTTTCTACTCACGAATGAACTACGAGCGAGTACAGGTCGAGTACAAATTTCCCCGAGGGAAATTCAATCTACTTCATGTCCCTCTTTCGGTCAGTAGACTATCTCCAATGGACCATTTGTCATCGATCAAAGACAGTTGTTTTGAGAACAATAGTGAATTTTCAGGTGACAAAATATGACAAAATAGATATTGAATCTTGTAGAGGACGTTAAAATGAATCTTTTTCTTTGTGAAAGGAATCAATTATACTGTATTTAATTAATTTAACATTCAATTAGCAGTTTTATATGCGCGCTGCAGCGCGCGTGAAATGTTGCATTAGCAACTGTTAAAAGATAGTACAAGTAAATACTAAAATATGTTTTAGGTGAATACAAAAAAACTATAAGTATATGTATGTGTATAGAATTTTTATTACACTTCATTATACAATTCTCAATTCAGAGAATTGAAAATTTACAATTTTACATAAAATTTTGTATCTGTAATTCTATGTAAGTACATTAAAACAATCAAGATTTTAATACAGTTTTCTTTTCTAAAAAACATCTAATTTCTTTAATTTACATCACATTGCCTTATATTTTATGAAAAAGTCAATATTTATAGTCAACTTGATGTTTAATTCCTGTAAATGTAAGATAAGTGAGGGACAATTGTTGAATAGTTATATTGAAAAATTTCTAATGAGTAAATAAATAGTACAAATTCTTGGTTGCTTTTTAAAATAATTATTCACTGCGCTTTAAAAGGGCGTAATTTTAAGATCCAATAATAATGAAATGCATACATTTGTGATAATAATATGTATTAATGCATACTCTAAATTTGTAATAATCACTTTTGACTAATGAAACTGTGCCGTTTGTTCACCAAATGATTTAATAACCATTTTTACTAATTTTCAGTCTGAATAACAGTGAAATACTGCTAATTAGCTTCAGTCAAGTACTGAATTTGACTTCAGTAATAAATTTTTCTACTAAATTAATTGGTAGTGCGAATTAAGGTGAACAAATTAAAATTATTATTGAAAACAATTGCGAAACGAAAACCCATCATGATTATTATTATTAAATATAAAAACTAATCTCAAAATATAAAATAATAAACAAACGAAACTCATCTCTGCGAATAATCTTCATGCTGCGAACGGAATCTGTTCTGCCATGCAAATGAAAATGAGCGTATCTGCAGGATAAGCAACTTTACGCTGGTGACGAAAATTCATTTTAACGTATTGCACGCATATTTTTACCAATTTGAGAAAATAAACAGAGGTTTTTTACATAAGAGATCTAAAATTTGTAGATTTTGTGTGCTATAAACTCGGCTATGAATAAGAAAAATGTATCTGCTGAAAAATCATAGGAAATTTTGCACACATAAAGTGCGAATGACTAGAAATTACGTGGAAAAGGTTTTACTTTGTGTATATTAAAGAAAGAATATCACATCTAAAAAATAAAAAATTTAACAATTTATTGAGATGCAAAGAAATCAAATCTTTTTACCACGACAGCCAGTAAAGCAGGATACTGAAAATCGTTATAACTCGAAAAACAATAAATTTGTTATTTTTGTAAATCATTTAGTTTATCCTAAAATGCATGAAGTAAAACATTTTTTGCAAATTTTGGAATAATTTACAGTCAATTTATGCCAATAAGTCAGGTGCGACTTTGGCTACGCATGCGCAAGTGTTATTTTGCAGATACGCTTATTTACATTTGCATACGCATGACTTCTGCAGATACGGTTAATTATTTCTTAAAAATTAACTACCGTCAAACGGGGCAACTTCGGACATGTGGGGTAAATTCGGACAGCCCTAAATTGATACTTTAAATTACTCAAAACGGTTCCAACTAGAATATCTAATTAAAACCACTTTGAGTAATTTAAATGGTGAATCTAGGACTTTCCGAAATTGCCTCAAATGTTCGAAGTTACCTCGTTTGACGGTACTTTTTGCTCCGAAGTTTTATTTTTCTCATACATATTTAAATAAAGAAAGGTCATAAGCGTACTGATGACCTTATCTCAATTTCGATAAAAATTGCAGATATGCTTATTTTCATTTGCACGGCAGTATTAGCTGCGAACCCTTGTAGATTATTATATATAATATTTATTGTTTTAATTACTGAAGTATCATATATTCGTGTACACCAGATTGCAAGATTGCATGAGATTGCACGTATTGCAAGATTGCCAAAGATTACTAAAGATTGCATGAGGTTTCTGAATATTGCAAAAAATTGCCAAAGATTTCATGAGATTGCATTAGATTGCATAAGATTGCAAGAGATTGCACGAGATTGCAAGAGATTGCCAAAGATTGCAAGATTCTCAAAGATTGCCAAAGATTGCATGAGATTGCACAAGTTTGTACGATATTGAATGAGATTGCATAGAGATTGCAAGCTTGCTAGGGTGCACAAGATTGCACGATATTGCACATAATTGCATAAGATTGCATAAGATTGCTCAAGATTGCATAGGATTGCACAATATTGCATAAGATTGCACAAGATTGCATACAAAGCGTGCACCAGATTGTACGAGTAATTAACACCTGGTATATGATACATGCAATGAAATTCTATTTTTGGAAATAACATTCTCAATTTCATTTGAAAAAGTCTTTTAAATTTTAGTCCATTATTAAAAAGATTTTTCGAGTAGAAATTCATTGCAAGGTTTGTTTATTCTGTAAAAACTAAAAACGTAAATATTTCAAAAATGCCAATGTTCAAAGATTTTCAACCAGAAAAATATCAGGCAATTAAAGAAATGATTTTTTTCAACTGGAAATAGGTGCCAGTTTAAAAGGGTTAATGATCCTTTATCATTTATCCATATATTGAATGAAGGCGTTGGCGTCGATATTTAAAAAAATGGTACACCACATTTAATTTTTTGATTTTATTTAATCCCTAGAATAGTTTTCAGATTTTGAACGTAATTAATTGGTAGAATTATAAATAAATGGAAATTTAATTAATAGAAGAAGAGAACATAGAACATTTTTTACAATAGAACATTGTAAAAATTATTTTATGTAGATTTCTGTTTTTCCTAAATTAGGTTTACCTAATTTTGATAATCTATAAGAAGACGTTTTTTCCTTAAAATAACGCGAAAATTAAACAAATTCTGTATTAAATAATTCCTAAGTAAAGTGATTTCATCAATTCTGTAAGAAAATATTGTGAAAAAAGTGCAAATTTAGATTTTTTATAAAATTTTGAATAGCTTACGAAATAAGTAATATTTTAACATGTTCTTGGGCTCATTTTAAGTAATATTACTAATTGATTTTTTAAGATGATAATGAATTATTCTTTTCAAAAACCTTCCTGGCCCTCCTTAAATCTTCTGAAAGATTTAAGGAGGGCCTCTACAACCTCCTTAAATCCTATTTAAAATAACTGCCTCACAGAAAAAAAAGATAACACTCAGAGAAAACTTATTTTCAAGTTAAGAAAATCGTTTTTAACCTCATTTTTTTAATTGGATACAAAAATTTGTTTATATTAAAAAAAATTGGTTTGTTTAGTAAAAATTTGGATTAAAATTTTAATTAAATAATTAAAATTGTGTTTAAAACAAAATTTTTTTATTCAAAAGAAAGTTTTAATCAAATGATTTTTTGACCCCATAACAATGCAATTATATTTTTAATTTACAAAAAAAAATGTTTGAATGTAAAAATCTTTTTTCAGAGTGAAAGTTTATCTCGATTCTGGGTAAAAATTATTTATTCGCAACAAAAAATAACTTAATATCGATTTAATTTTCTTTGCTTTTTTCAATGAAAACACGTGTATTTTGAAAAACGTTAAGCTGTCTAAATAGAAGTTAACTCTTATAAAAAATTACTTGCAACAAATTATATCCTTAGTTTTTTTGAGTTGCTGTCGATTTTAAATAAAGTATGCTGCTTTCTGCGGTAATTTAAAAGGAGCTCTATTTTATTATAATAAAATTTTTATTTTTTAAATTAAATTTTATATTTAATAA
>JBAGKK010027566.1:0-11120 GCA_037177015.1 Euceroptres primus
CTAGTTTTTGCAGATTTATAAACAATGTGGACTACACGCAAAAATAAAGATTATTGGCAAATTCCGTGGTTTCGATGGTGTTCGTCGGTAAGGTTTCTTTGCCGGTTTTTTTTTTTTTTTTTTGAACAGACATTATTTCATTGCTTTCAATTTTTCAGTATTTTCAACAATGATAATGATAGATATTCTACACTATTCAATTAATATAATTATTATTTGTTATCATCAAAAAAATGTTTAAATAATATCTTCGGCAGTATATACTCTACCTTTTATCCCAACCATTGTGAGACAAAGTCCAGCAGAAGCCGTTTTTTTTGCTAGAGTATTGAAGCATCCGTCAAAAGAACGTTCTGTGAACCAAAATGCCTTTATTGGAATCTATGTTCATAGTGTGAAAGTAAATTGATAAAAGTATGCAGCATATCATAGTTTATTCTATAATATGTACTACGATGAGGAAGAAACATATTCTGAATTGAAGTCCACTTTCCCAAAAAATTTTAAATTGCATTGACTATTGGGATCACATCCCAATAGTCAACCCTTCTAAAGCATCCCTATTATCCCCAAATTTTCAAAGTAGAGCTAGGGGTGGTTTCAAAAAGAATTACCAGATAAATGTCAAAAATGACAATTTTCAAAGTATCAAAGTCTCCAAAAAAATTTTAATTGCATTTCTGACTATTGGGATCTCATTCGACAAAATAGGGGTGCCTCAGGAGGGTTGTCAGATGTGACCCCAAATTGTCAGAAATTCAGATAAAAATTTTTTGGGGACTTTCTTACTTTAAAAATTGTCATTTTTGACATTTATCTGGAAATTATTTTGGAAACCACCCCTAAGTCTTATTTGAAAACTTGTAGATAATAAAGGTGCCTCAGGAGGGTTGTCTGATGTGATCCCAGTAGTCAGAAATGCAGATAAAAATTTTTTGGGGACTTTGATACTTTGAAAATTGTCATTTTTTACATTTTTCTGGAAACTCTTTTTGAAACCACTACTAGGTCTTATTTGAAAACTTGTGAATAATAGGAGTGTCTCAGAAGGGTTGCCGGATATGATCCCAATAGTCAGAAATGCAATTTAAAATTTGTTGGGAAAGTCGACTTCAATTCAGAATATGTTTCTTCCTCATCGTAGTACACTCAAAAAAATGTCTGGGTAAATTAACCAGAATTCTGGTTAAATATGCCCTTACTATCTTTTCTGGTTAGAGTAACCAGAATTCTGGTGAAACTAACCAGAAAATCTGATTAAAATAATCAGAATTCTGATTACTTTAACCAGAAAAAATAGTAAGGGCATATTTAACTAGAATTCTGGTTAATTTCACCAGATATTTTTTTGAGTGTACATATTATAGAACAAACTATGACATCCAGCATACTTTTATCAATTTATTTTCACACTATGATCATAGATTCCAACAAAGGCATTTTGGTTCATAGAATGTTTTTTTGACGGATGCTTCAACACTCTAGCAAAAGAAACGGCTTCTACTGGACTTTGTCTCATAATGGTTGGGGTGAAAGATAGAGCATACACTGCCGAATATTTTATTTAAAAATTTTTTTGATGATGACAAATAATAATTATATGAATTGAATAATGTAGAATATTTATCATTATCATTTTTGAAAACACTGATAAATTACAAGCAATGAAATAATGCCTGTACAAAAAAAACCGGCAGACACCTTAACAACGAACACCATCGAAACCACGGAACTTGACAATAATCGTTATTTTTTAGTATCGTCCATATTGTTTAAAAGTCTGAAAAAATTAGGATATATGCGTCTTTAGCGGACTCATTTATGGTAAAAAAACTCGACTTTGCTAATGGATTTTTTAAATTAAAAAATTGCATGTAAAAAACTTTTTGATTGTGAATTTCGCACGCAAAATTTGCAAAAAATTTACAGAGATGTCTTTTGATGTCAAGAAGTACTGTGAATTTTTTTCAGATTTTTCCAATTATTAGTTTAGCTAAAAATTTCGAAAAACGAAATTCGTATAATCAACAATTAATCATCCAATATGGCGGCTATCGGGCTGAAGATTTTAAAAAAAAAATCTTAAGCCAGGTGCCTTCGAATAGTTGATACGAAATCTCATTTAGCTTGGGGGCCGTTTTTGTATTGAAACCCGGTGATAAAACGTATTTAAAAGATTTTACCATTTTTCTATAGACATATTAGACAATAGTATTGTGTGAAACATAAAAAATTACAATTATATGAACTCAAATTATGCGCCAGCTTGTCAATTTCAATTTCATTGATATTAGAAATTTAACTTTATAAAATAAAAAATAATTATAAAAGTAAATATATATTTCAGTGAAATTGACTAAAACCAAAATTAATATGATTTTTAATTTTAGGTAAACGTTAAATAGTTAACGGGCGGGCTGGGTGCGCTCAGGGGGCGCAGCCCCCCTAGTAATATTATAAAATCTTAAAGAATATCCCGCAATTCTTTAATATTTCACAAAATACACTAGACTATTCCAGAATATTTTAGAATCCTTCAAAACCTATAAAAGACTCCTAGAATGTCTCAAGCTTCCAGAATCTTTCAGAATCTTTCAAAATCCTTCAGAGTCTTCTAAAATCTTCCATATACTTAAAAAATTTATAAAATCTTTTAATTTTCCAAACTATTCTAGATTATTCTAGAAACTTCTAAAATCTTTTGAACTCTTCCATAACCTTCTAGTATCTTCTGGACGTTTCCAGAATTTTCCAGAATCTTCTAAAGTCTTCTAAAATCTTTTGACCTCTTCCATCACCTTCTAGAATCTTCTAGACGTTTCCAGAATTTTCCAGAATCGTTTAGAGTCCTTTAAAATCTACAATCTTCAAAACTTATTTGAAATCTGTAAAAATTCTCCAAAATATTCCAGAATGTTCTAGAATATTCTAAAATCATATAGATTCTTCTGGATTCTCCCACAATCTTTTAGAATCTTCTGGAACATCCTATAACATTCATAATTCATATGTTTTTTATTTTTATTTCACCTTTATTGACTCCCAGCAGCTACATAGCCAATTACAGGGTTCATTTTAGCCTATTCTATTTTAAACATCAATTAAATGAATCGTGACACCAAAAGTGTAATTACATTGCCAAAATATTATAAGTAATATATTATTTCAATTTTGTCTTCGTTCAATTGAAACATGATTACATTTCTATTTTATTGTATTAACTTAAAATTAATTATTTACTTTATTCAAAATTTCTGTTTTCATGCTCAATTATGAATAATATCCGCTGTTCTAACATGTAGGTTCTAACATGTTAGGTTATTAAAAAGTGTGTTTTAATAAAAAAGTAAGTAAGAAATAAAAATTAAAATAATTAAAGAATAATTAAATAATTTGAACAGATAAAACAAAAATTTAGATTTTTCTGAACTATTCCGATTATAAGATCTTAAGGAATATTCCGAAATCCTTTAATATTTCACAAAATATACTCGATTGTTCTAGAATATTTCAGAATTCTTCAAAATCTACAAGAGTTCCGAAAGTTTCTCAAATTTTGTAGAATGTTCAAAACTTATCTGAAATTTCTAAAAAAGTATCAGGAAAATTCAAAAACACTTAGAAAATTCTAAAGGATTTTGAGTGATTTCAAAATATTTAACGAATCTATGTATAAGTATTTGAAAAATTAAAAATAGGTATTCCAGAAGATTCTAAAAGGTTATAGAAAGTTATAAGATTTCATGAAAGATTTTATAAAATTCTCGAGAGTTGCAAATATTTTGAAAGTATAGAAATTTGTGGAGTATTTTTTAGATTCTAAACAGGAATATGAGATTTCTGAAGATTTTTTTAAGATACTGGAGAATTGCAGCACAATTATTTCGGAAATTTGATTTGTTGAAAATTTAAAAAATCTGCAACTTCATAATTGATAATTCGGAAATCCAAATTCTTATTCGCTAATTCTAGCTGCCGAAAATTTTTATATTTATATAACTGAAATATTTTTCCCTCCTTTTTGTTAAAAGATCATAAAGTTTAACATTTAAGGATGCGATATAATTTTATTTGTTAATAAAATTTGAATCTTCTTATAAAAACATAGTATTTACTAACATTTTACTTAGTTTTTTGGTATTTTTACTAGCAAAAAATTTCCTTCTTTTAAAAAAAAAATCCGCTTTTCCCTTAAAATTGAACTACTGAACCGCTCTAATCCCTGTCATAATAAAATTCCTAAATTGTTTTTGATCTCTTCTTACACTTATTTTTAGCGTTATTCATTGATGAAAGGGCATATGTTATTCGATTTACTTTAAGAAAATAATACTCTAACCGATTTGTTCATCACTTTTTGGTCACATTTTTGAAAAAATGGTCACTTTTTTCAATTTTGAACGTCGGTGGAAGGCCTATATAATTTGTAAGAATACTGGCACTTAGTATAAAATACGACTCTGCAATTGGATATCTGTTGGATTTGCTAAAGAAAGTTCAAATACAAATACAAATTCTACAGTGTATAATAGAAGAGAAAACATTTTACATAGAAAACCATTGTGTGAATTTTGCTGCATCTCATTTTAAATAATTGAATTTTAAACATAAGCAATAATTGAAGTAAACTAATTAAATTTTTTATTTTGATTTCATTTGAACCTACCCGTGTGGAAAAAGCCCTGCTCAGCCCTCTTGGAACTGTTGGCCCACGTTAGGGTCCCGCGTGGACAATCCACGCGGGCTAAATCTGCGAGGGCCCCCGCCGAGGCCCCTGCTTGTTTACCCTCACGTTAAAAAATTCAAATTTCTAAGCCATAGCAGTTATTATTTTCTTAACCCCCGAATTTTTCACAAAAAATACAATTTTGACAAAAATTTAATGACAATGATTTGGAAGTTGAACTTAGAAACTGTAAATAATCCACGAGGGTCCTCGCAGTGGCCGCAGATTGGCAGCCCTCATGGTTCAACGATTAAAATTTCTAAGTCCAAAATATTAACACGTTTTTTAACCTCCAAAATTTGAAGCCAGAATAGTTCAAATTTGCCAAAAATGCGTTTTTGACAAAAATTTTATGACAGTGTTTTGGAAGTTGAACTTAGAAATTTTAGATAATCCACGAGGGTCTCCGCAATGGCCACAGCTTGGCAACCCTCGCGGCTAAATGATTAAAATTTCTAGCAATAATTAATTAGTAGATGTCCTTATTATAGTTCATAGTCCACTGAGTAGTACAGTAACAATATGTCATCCGAATATGCAGTCATTAAGAAGAAAATTAATTTTGCAAAATAGGGATAAAGTGCGCACAGAGTGTGTGCCTTCTGATTACAAATTTTAACATCTAGGAGATATGGTCCCATGGAAAAGTTCAACTCTGCTACGCTGTCGGTCTCAAGTTCAAGTCCCGCTCGGAGTCCTGATTTTTTTTTAATTTTTAATATTAAAAAATTTTGTTTTCTTATTTTTATTCATTAAAAAGATATATTTATTGAAATATATTCAAAAAAAACTTGTAAATTGTTAATTATTAAAATTAATTTTTTGTCATGAGGGCAACCACGATGGTTCCACAAGGGAAACCACTAGGGCAATCATGAGGGAAATCCATGTGGAATCCCTACGGATTAGCATGTCGATTCCATGTGGGGCCACGGCTGAATTGCCATGAGAGGGCCCGCGTGGCAAGAGGGCAATCCACGTGGGCCCCTCACGGATGCCAACTCCATTTTTCCACACCGGTAACTGATTCAGAAGTAAGAAATCAGTCACTGATTCATTCAGTAAAAATTCACTAATTTTTCAGTGAAACCTCACTTTGATGTTGTGTTTCTGACTGAAAAATCTGACTGAAATTTCTCTTTCACTGAATTTGAGTTTAAAATGAAATCAAATTAAAATTTTGTTCATTTGAACGTTCAGCACATTAAACTTCAAGGATATTATTCTGAACTGCATTAGAATTTTTTGAGCCTTCAAAAAAAAAGTCTGGAAGAGACTAGAAGATTTTAAAACTTTATGGAAGATTTTTGAAGAATCTGGAAGTCTTTGGAAGATTTTAAAACACTCAGAATTCTAGATTGTAGAGAATTTTTTGGGATTTCAAAAGATTTAATGAATCTTCAAGTTAATGAAAAATTAAAAATATTCTAGAAGATTTTAAAAGTTTGTTGAAAAGTCCAGAATTTATGAAGGATTTTCGAAAATTCTTCAGCATTCCAAAGATTTTGAAAGTTTAGAAATTTCAGGAGTGTTTTATTAGATTCTAGATAGGTGTCTAAGATTTTTGAGGATTTTTTAAGATTCTGGAGAATTGCAGCTTCCTTCGTATTTTTAAAAGAAAAAAACTCCTCCCTTTTTTTAAATCCCCTTTTTCAAAACAGAAATCCCCTATTTTTCCTAAAATTGAACTTCTGAACCACTGTGATCCCTGTATTATACAATTACAATTATAATTATAACGGCAGTTAACAGTCAGGGAAAATGAAAAATTGGTCAGGGAAAAGTCAGGGAATTTTGGAATTGGGATTTTGAAGCAATCCTGTGTTATTAATTAATCTGCTTTGTTACAATTAACATTGGACCTATTTTCCTCGAGTGATAAAGATACATTAGTGTTGACCACACTACACTGAAATAAATTTTGCGCAAATGTGGCACTCACACGTACCTCTGCTGCGTTAAACTACAGGGCTACAAGTGCCCTCTGTTTTTTGACGACTGTTCTCTCAGACAGAGAATGCTACGTTCCCTGTGGGACACAAATGTTGCATCAAATTTTTGAAACAAAAACAGACCTCAAATTTGGTATAGTTTCACATCGTTTCAAAAGACGAATGACAGGTTTCGCGCAACTCTCGCTTTTCTTTAAAGCTTTAGAATAGTTTAAAATAGTTTAAACTGTGTAGTGGTAAAGTCCACATAGGAGTATCCATGGAGCAGTTTAAAAAAAAAATATGAATGTTTTCGTAGCCTTTACGAAGACTTTAGGGATAAGTGATGAACATAACCCATAAAAGTATATTAACGAGTTTCTCACCAACAGTGCTTAGCTTTAATTTAATCAAATTAATAACCACTTACTTTTTGCAAAGAACTTTAGAAAAATATCCGATTCTATGGTTACTTAATAAATTTAAAAAATAAAGAAATTCGAATTAAATTTTGTTTAAGCATGCAATATTTAATATTTAAACAAATCATGTACCGTTAAAAAATTAAACATAAAATTGACAAAACACTAATTAACAAAATTTGTTAATGCTATTTAATTTAAATTTTAATCCTATTTTTGAAACTTTGAAAACTTTAGGTTTTAAATTTAATATTCAATATCTATGAAATTTAAAAGCAATCGATTTTCTTAAAATCTACCTGGAGATTATTAACAAGATATTGTTTAAAATTAAAGTATAAATTCTTTTACAAATATTGATTGTTTTTTAAATATTTAGAATGTAAGTTTGAAAATGTACTAATAAATATATTTTCAAAACTAATAGAATCTTTTGAAAGAATATTTACCAAAGGCTTTTTTAATTTTTCCCAACATTTTCCTTACAAATTGATTTTTTTGCTGTCCAAATGACCCCTGCTCTTAGCCAGAATTTAACAAAATTTAGGTATCTCCTTAGACAGTTTAAGAAAAATAGAATCCTTATTTCAGTAAAAAAAAACGTTACTATTCAATTCTTTTACTCTAGTATGTGTAAGATTCTTTTGAGTTAAATAAATCACCTCCATTTTTTAAATTATTTGAATTAAAAAATATTTATGGGTCTCAAAAGAAAACCCAAAAAGTCTTTCTTTGTCTCACTGTAGTATTGAACTTAATTACAGTAAATAAAATAATTAGAATTTCAAAATTAACACTCCAAATGAAAATACATGTCTTATATTCATAATTGTCAATTACTAATAAGGCAGCAGCGATGAAAAACTACGATCGGTGCCAATCGGCTGTTTACTAACATTAGTCGACTGCGTTCTTTATTCAGGGACAGCAGTGTGCCCTGATAGAAGAGAGCAACATTGTACTAACTTTATGAGGCCGATACGTTGCCAAAATTGGCGTTGCCGTCGCTTTAACACCGTAGTTGCGCTGTTCTACTACTATGAACGCAGCAACTGTCTAAAATTTCTTTCCGTGTAGGGTGGTCCAAATTTTTTAAAAAATTTTCATGCTCTCACCCCCAGATTAGTTCGAATTCAAAATATAGTAAACGTATTTTTTTTAAATCAATTGATATTTATTCAATAATTCAGTCAATAATTACTTTTTGAATTCAACCCCCATAAACCACTTATATAGGGTCACAAAAAAACCCCATAAGTGCAAAAATGAGATATCGAGTATTTTTGGCGTTTATTCTTATTTTTTTTGCAGATTTTTTCACAAATGGTTTTCAAAACGCAAGATATTGCTTTTTAAACATATTTTAATGTTTTACAAATTGTTTAAACAATTTATTATTGTTTATAACTATCTTTTCATAGAATAAAGCTAAAAAATTGCGATTTTTCTACATTCTTCAACTTTCCTTCGACTCTCTAGTTATAATGAGATAATAATGATTGAAAATTAACAAAATTAATTTTTTAAACAATTATTTGTTGTTTATAACGATCTTCTTTTAGAATAAAGCTAGAAAATTGCGGTCTTTTTACATTTCTTCGATTCTCTAATTAGAATGAGATAATTATTGAAAATCAAAAAAAGTTATTTTTTAAACAATTAATTATTATTTAAAACGATCTTCTATTAAAATAAAGCTAGAAAATTGCGCTTTTTCTACATTCTTTAACTTTTCTTGGACTCTCTACTTAGAATGAGATAAGAATAATTAAAAAGTAACAAAAGTAAATTGTTTAAACAATTAATTATTGTTTCTAACAATCCTCTCGTGAATAAAGCCGGAGATTTGCAGTTTTCTCTACATTCTTCAACTTTTCTTTAAATCTCTAGTTATAATGAGATACTACTTAATTAAAATTAACAAAACCAATTTTTTAAACAATTAATTATTGTTTATAACAATCTTTCCTTAAAATGAAGTTAGAAAATTGCGATTTTTTCTACATTCTTCAACTTTTCTTCGACTTTCTAGTTACATCGAGATAATAATTAATGAAAACTAACAAAAATGATTATTGAACCCTTAAGCTATCAGTGTTGTAAATTTGCAACGTTCATTTTTTCGAATTTCCATGTAATAAACTTAAAATTCTGCAAAATAAATATGTGGATTGGATCAAAGTGGAGTATTCCGTATCTCGTAAAGTGGTTATAAGTAATCTTATACTTAATAGAAGCTGAGAAAGCTCAAAAAAATTTTTTTAACTTTTATTGCAGAAAACAGTCAAAAATTGACCATTCCTGAATTTTTTCAGAATTTTTAGACAACGGGAAAAGGGTCTGGTAGCTAAAGGGTTAAACAACTTATTATTGATTTAAAAAATCTTTTCTTAAATTAAAATTAGAAAATTGCGGACCTCCGGGTGGGCGCGATAGACATGTATATGCGGAGTGCGAACCCGGGCAAATTCGGCGATTGTTGCTGGATCAAGGGTTGACGCAAACCCAGACTTTGATTAGAAGAGACAGTTAAAGAGTTTTTGTGAGTAATTTTGTGTTTTAATTCTAATCTGTAACCGACAAAATCTTTGAGGTTATGGCCTTTCTAACTAATAAAGTAAACCGCAAGAGTGTGCCACTGGACAGGAAGGATTTCAACAAACAAATCGATCTCGATACATGCTCACGGGAATCCACACCAGGGGCGACGTTACCCACAAAAAAACTAAAACCTGTAGGAAGAAAAGTACGAAGACCGAACAAAGCAGACAAATTAAAAGAAACAGAAAACAAAAATGCTGGAAGCTTCGAAAAGTTTTTGCCAGGAGTAACTAACAGTAAAAATTCAGAAAAAGATAGCCAACCAGAAGGATCAATGGAAGGATCAGAGGACCAAACAGAAGTAATGGAAAATGATAACAATCGCCCAATAACGGCATCGGAAATGGAAACGACGATATACAAAATTTTAAACGCGTATTGGGAGAAAAAGGCCAAACCAGAGTTCGATCGCCTTTTAGAGAAGATTTCAACCTGGATAGAGAGCAGGAAGAGGAAGAAGAGATAGAGGAGTCACGTTAGACGTTAAAAATAAAAAACTTGGAAACCCGGCAGCGTTACACCGTTTTGAATGAAACCTTTTGCATTGTGTTGCTGAAGATGTGTAATGAAAAGTTAAAAAAAAATATCTCTTCGCTAATTGTTATTTATTTGTTTAAACAAAGATTCCCGTAAAATAGTTTTTAAAGTTGAATAACTTGAACAAATGCAGTCCTAAAGCTACGAAAATAGTGTATTTATGTATCTGGGGGTTGCTAATTATAAATTCAAGGGTGAAAAATTCAAAATGGCGGCCAATTTCTTTAACATTAGTAAAAAAAACTCAAAATAAATTATTATTACTTGACATACATATTCCTTAAGGTATTTGTAGATAACATAAAATAAGTTGGACTTGAAATGAAGGGTTAAACCTCCCTCAAATGGAACAAAACACCCCCAAAAAATGGTTTTTGACGTTTATCTTGGAAAGGATGCATCAAAAACAAATGATTCCTTTTCAGAAAAATAGTACTTATAATTTAAAATAAAAATGATGGTATGAATTTTTCTTCTGCGGGTCATGCTTTCTGAATAATCAACCCTTAGAGTAGGGGGTGAGTTTTACCGCACAAGGGGCACGCTCCTTCCGTAGCTTATATCTCGAAAGGGGGTCGTTTTTAGACAAAAGTGTATATAACTGAAATTATGCAGAATTTTCCGTTCTATAATTTAAGTCTTATACATTTCCCTCAAAAACCATCTTGTTTCAAGATATGAGCCATGGAAGGAGCGTGCCACACGCGAAGTGAAACTCACCCCCTACTTTGAGGGTTGATTACTCAGAAAGTATGATCCGCAGAGGAAAAATTTATAATAGAATTCTTATTGTAAATTATAAGTACCATTTTCTGAAAAAAATCACTTGTTTTTGATGCACCCTTTCCAAGATAAACATCAAAAAGCATTTTTTGGGGGTGTTTTGCTCGATTTAAGGGTGGT
>JBAGKK010027577.1:0-11120 GCA_037177015.1 Euceroptres primus
AGCACAAGGGAAATATTGCATTGACAATTAATAATGAAAATAAAAAATATTTTATTTGTGAATATTATGAATAATATTATTCTTTATCCTTAGTTGTAATTCTGAATTAGCAATCGGAAAAGCCACATTTCAATATTCCCAGAATTATAAATAATAATTAAGAAGATAGTAAAATATCTTTATTAGTTAAAGGTATTTATTAAAATAAATAATTAAAATTATTTAATTTATTTAATGTATTAAAATAAATTATTTAATTTATTTAATTTACACAAATAAATTTAAAAAATTATTTAATTTTTTTAATTTAATTAAAATAAATTATTTAACTTATTTGATTTATTAAAATCAATAATGAAGAAAAATGTAAATTCATTGATCAAAATCAAAATCATTTAACTAGTTGTATTTTGTATCTAATTATTAATTATTATTCTAATAGGAATAATGAAATATCTTAATGAAAAATTGTAAAATCTTTTTTTTAAGATTAAGAGTTTATACTTCTCAACAATCCATTTTATGCAAAGAAAAAATAATTTTTACAAAAAATGGTTCAAACTTGCAAATTGTCTAAATTCCACTTGAAAACCTGCTGGAATTTACATACAAAAACCAACATGTTTTTACTTCCTTTATTTTGAAGAAAAGGATTATTATTTACTTAATTAACTAATAATTTAGTTTATTTTTAATTGTCAATAATAGGTAATTGTTTAACTTCTTTTATTTTTAATTATTTTAAATTTTCTTTTAGTAATGAATAAAAAAATAGCCACCCTCTTCTAAATAACTCACCCCTATCATTAGAAATTCTGCCTTATTAAAATTAAAGCCCCTGTAATCGGATATTATTATAGGAATTTATTCCATGCAAAGGATGAAAAAGCTTTATCGATATGCAATTCGCTTAGAGTTTTTATAGATATAGAAAGAACGAAGCTTTCACGAAATGTGATTTTAGGGGTTGGAGATTTTCGTTTGGATTTTGTATATGTATTAGCAATATATATATTATACGCGCGCTATAACACAAGGGAAATATTGTATTGAAAATTAATAATGAAAATAAAAAAAAATTTATTTGTGAATATTATTAATAATTTTATTCTTTATCCTTAGTTGTAATTCTGCATTAGCAATCGGAAAAGCCACATTTCAATATCCCCAGAATAATAAATAATAATTAAGAAGGTACTGAAATACCTTTAGTAGTTAAAGGTATTTATTAAAATAAATCATTAAAATTATTAAATTTATTTAATTCATAAATAAATAATTAAAATTATTTAATTTATTTAATTCATAAATAAATAATTAAAATTATTTGATTTATTTAATTTATTAAAGTTAATAATGAAGAATAATGTGAATTCATTTATCAAAATCAAAATCATTTACCTACTTGTATTTTATTATTATATTTATTGTTTTCATTGTATACTTTTTACAAGTTTTTACAATATTCTTTTGCCCTCTTAAATTATCAAATAAAACGAAGGTACATATTTTCTCTCTTAGAATTTTTACCTGAACAGATAACAATTAAATCATTACATATTTCCTTTTAACTACTTGTATTTTGTATCTAATTATTCATTATTATTCTAATAGGAATAATGAAATGTCGTCTTTAGGATTTAAACAATAATTTTTATTTCCATCTTTTAATTCAATTTAATATTTCTTTAAAAAAATATACAAATAATGATACAAATTTTAAACTCTTTTTTATAATATTAAGAGTTTATACTTCTCAACAATCCATTTTATGCAAAGAAAAAATAATTTTTGCAAAAAATGGTTCAAACCTGCAAATTGTCTAAATTCCACTTTAAAACCTGCTTGAATTTACATTAAAAAGCCAAACAGGTTTTTACTTCCTTTATTTTGAAGAAAAGGATCATTATTTACTTAATTAACTAATAATTTAGTTTATTTTTAATTATTATTTATAATTGTTTAACTTCTTTTATTTTTAATTATTTTAAATTTTCTTTCAGTAATGAATAAAAAGAATAGCCACCCTTTTCTAAATAACTGAATCCTTGCATAAGAAATTCCACACTATAAATTACACCTGGAATAATTAATTGGATAATTAATTGATGGAAATTTATTTCACACAGGGGTTGGAAACGCTTTATCGATATGCAATTGGTTTTGATTTCATACGTACAAGTACAGAGAAGAAGAAACCTTTCTTTAATTCTCTGAGGGTAGAGATTTTAGATCTTTTTTTAGTATTTTATATTTTTAAAGTTAATTATTAAATACTTGGACATTAGGAAAAAGTCGTGAAGACTAAGAAACGCAAACTGCCAAAAAATACATTTGGCAAAGATGGTATTAATATTTATTAAAATCTATTTAAAAATTTATTTAATTAAGTGAAAATTGATTTTCAATTTATCGTTAATGAAAAAGAATGAAATTATAATCCTAATTTAATAATAATATATTATATTAAGTGCATATATTACATAATTACGTCACACGAATTACCGGCCGATTTTTTATTTACATTCAGCAGGCTTATTAAGAGAGAAATGCAAATATAATACTGAAATTGTGGAAAATAATAAAGAATATATTTAAGCATCGATGTCTGGTGCGTTTAAGTGTTTATTTTACAAAAAATAATTTTTAAAAAATAATTTTTTTCAAAATAAAAATTGAAACACACCAGACATCGATTTCTTGATACATTCTTTATTATTTTCTCAAATTTCAGCATTATTTTTGCTTTTTTCTCTTAATAAACCCTCTAAATATAAATATAAATATGAATAAATAAATAAATATAAATAAAAAACGGTCGGTAATTTGTGGCATCATTATGTATCACATATCTTTAAATTATTTAAATAAGTTCTTCTATTTTTCCTCCTTTTTCATAATTGAAAACTTTCAACCATTTAAGCTTGGAATAGCTTGGAATGTTAATAATTTGGAATTTTGATTGTTTATTTGAATGTTAATAATTTGGAATTTTGGTTGTTTATTTGAATGTTAATAATTTGGAATTTTGATTGTTTTTATTGAAATTTTTAACATAATTTCTATGGTTTTTCTGCGACCTATAATTTGTTACTTTATCTGCTATTTATTTATAAACTTTGAGATTTGCCCTTGATTTTTTATAAATTGGTGTTTTTATTGTTTTTACTTTTTATTTTATTCAAAATTATTTTTACTTTTATTTAAAAAAATAGTTTTATATAAATATATTTTCCAAATTCGTCAAGGTTAATATTATCGATAAAATAAGCGTTGAATACGAGTTTTTCTACGCAAAATCTGCATTCTAGTGCAGATTTCGCGCATGCCCACTGCATATTGAGAACTATAGAGAAGTGATTCATCCCTTATGGTCACCAATATTTACGACGCTCACGGTAACCGCAAGCTTTGTGATGTAATAGAATTTAGAAAATATATAGGTATAGGTAGAAAATATATAGGAAAAGAAATCTTCCTATTTTTCTTTATTTTATTTTCTTTTTTTTTCTTTAAGAAACCGAAGAAAATAAATCAATCTAATTGTATATCAGGGGATGTAAAAGGATAATGAAAATAGCGTGCTATTATTGAAATGAAATTACTATCTTGCGTGTTAAAATGCATCTACCTTAACCCATTTTATCCACTTGTAGAAATATCCAAGTATTTAAAGAATTCAGAGATTTAGAATTTTTTTCCTTTAATTTCAGATTTGAAGTTTTTGTTTTTCTTGTTAGGTTTTAATTTTCATAGTTAAAGTTAATTTTCATTATTTAATTAATATTTTAAAAACTACAATTACAACTCGAAAAAATTTTAATTTGTCCATTTTCTGTCCCTCTTTTAATAATAAATTATTAAACATTCATTTAAACATAAATGGATATTGTTAACAATTCCTTTGAAATTAAAATACGATTTTATTTAATTTCAAAATATATATTGAAGGCCTTTTAAAATTAATTTTATTTATATTTTTAAATTTAATTACAAGCTAATTCCGAGTGGAGATTTTTCCATTAGAGGTATATTTCCAATAATAAATCATTTAATTTATATTGTTTTAATCTTTGCAGACTGACGATACGACAGCATTTCTTCGGGCTGCTCGGTCTGGCAATCTCGAAAAGGTGATCGAATACCTTGACACCGACCTAGACATTAATACAGCTAATTCGGTAGGTCATTATTTAATAATAAATTATTTCATAATCAAGTGACTTAAGAAAAACCTAAATCGATCATTACTGTCTTTCAGAATGATTTAAATGCGCTGCATTTGGCGTCCAAGGATGGCCATGTGGAAATAGTGACAGAACTTCTGAAGAGGGGTGCTAAGGTCGATGCTGCAACGAAGAAGGGAAATACTGCATTGCACATAGCCTCTTTAGGTAATTTATTCAATTTCTGTTCTAAATATGCATTAGAGCACGTTGAAAAAATTATAAATAAAAAAATAAATAAATCAATAATAAATAAATCAAAAATAATAAATCAAAGACTACCTAGCAAAGGAAAGTTTAATTCTGAATCGCTCTTAAAATTTTAAATTCAAATGTAAATTAAAATTTTAAATTTTAAAATCCAGAGATTTTGTGGAGGCAAAATAAGTTTAAAAAATTCATTATTCTCAGAATTTTGGAAAAATCGCGAGGAATTCAACATTTTTTTCCATATTTGAAAATTTTCTTTTTTTTCAGCTGGGCAAGCAGAAATAGTAAATATCCTTATCCAATATGGGGCTCAAGTCAATATTCAGTCCCAGAATGGATTTACACCGCTGTACATGGCTGCACAAGAAAATCACGACCACGTTGTCAAGATTTTGCTCAACAATGGTGCTAATCAGAGTTTGGCGACGGAGGTTTGTTTCATTTATCCTTATTTTATGTATGTTTCTATTCTATGATATTTTACCTAATGAACAACTTAATTAATAAACAAATTAACTATATACATATATTTTTATTTTTTATTACAGGATGGTTTCACTCCCCTGGCTGTGGCAATGCAGCAGGGCCACGATAAGGTAGTTAGTGTTCTTCTAGAGAACGATTCGAAGGGAAAAGTAAGACTTCCAGCACTTCACATTGCTGCTAAAAAAGACGATTGCAAAGCTGCAGATTTACTTCTGCAGGTATTACTTCTTAAATAATTTTTAAATTGTATACCGATATAATTAAGGCATCATAAATTGGTAAATTCTTTTAAAAAGTACTTTATCGACCCCAAAATTGATTTCAGAATGATCACAAGCCAGACGTGACCTCAAAAAGTGGTTTCACCCCTCTTCACATCGCTGCCCATTATGGTAATGAAGAAATAGCGAGGCTTTTGATAAAAAGAGGGGCTGACGTGAACTATCAAGCGAAGGTATAAGTTTCCAAGTTTCTAAATTGAAAGATTTAAGATTGATCGCTTTCAACGTTCAAAGTTCAAACCTTGGACACTATAAACTCGTCATGGATTAAAATTGCTGAGTGGAATTTGCATCTCGTCATCTCTTTTACTTTAAGATCGGAAATTAATAGCTTCAAACTAAAAACTTAGAGTTAAAAATATTAGATAAAAATAAAAGTCAAAAGTAGAAATCTAGAAGAACTTAGGCTCAAAGTTATATTATCAATTTTCAATGTGAAGGTAAATTTAAAATTTTTCCGAATTGAGTTTTAAAGAAAGAATTCTGAATTTTTTAAAATTTCTCTTACAGTTTAACATCAGTCCTCTGCACGTGGCAGCGAAATGGGGAAAGAACAATATGGTGAAAGTACTGCTAGAGAACGGAGCAGTAATTGATGCGAAAACTAAAGACGGATTAACGCCTCTTCATTGTGCTGCTCGATCCGGACACGAGGAAGTTGTTTCTACTCTTCTGGAAAATTCAGCACCTATCAGTGCACGATCCAAAGTAAGATTGATTTAAATTTTATAAAATTTTGTCGAATTCGAAATCCTCAATTTTAGATGCTAGTATAAAGATTGAAAGATTTTTCTGTGGTTCTTAAATTTTGCTTTTAGAAAAGTTATTATAAACGACGAAGTATTTCCAAAAATAAATTAGTTGCTCATGAGAATGAAAGAAGAATTTGAATAAATTTTCAAATAAGTTTTCGAATTGAGGATTTGAAGATAATGCATAATTGGAATCTATTTTTTAGAATGGATTAGCACCTCTGCACATGGCATCACAGGGAGATCATGTGGATGCTGCGAGAGTTTTGTTATACCATCGAGCACCTGTCGACGAAGTAACAATCGATTATTTAACTTCCCTACACGTTGCGGCTCATTGTGGACATGTTAGAGTAGCCAAATTACTACTGGACAGGAAGGCAGACCCGAACGCTAGAGCCTTAAATGGCTTCACGCCTTTGCACATTGCATGCAAAAAGAATCGCATAAAGGTCGTGGAACTTCTATTAAAACATGGCGCGTCTATTGAGTCAACTACTGAGGTAAGCGACTTAGAATCTCTACGTATTTTATTAATTACTAAAATATAAAGGTCGTTGACCAAAAAAAAATTGAGAATTTCATATCCATATCCCAATGAGTTTCCAGATTTGTATTGATTAATAAAATAATTTTAAAAATATCCCAGTAAAGTTGAAAAGATTAGAAATCCTCAGTGTAAATCAATTTGTTGAAAATTTCTTCAAAATTCTACAATATGATTTCATCCTTTTATTTTAAAAACAGGGTGTCTAGCGTCCTGGAAATCCTGGAAAAATGGAAAAGTCCTTGAATTTTTTTTACCTGGAAAAAGCTGGAAAAGTCCTTGAATTTCACTCATAGTCCTGGAATTTTTATCTCTCTAAATTTGAATGAGTAGTTTTCTTCAATTGACAGACTTGCTACATCAGGTCAGAGAATTCTGAAGTCAGAGAATTTAAAAATGGTCGGAGAAAATTAGGGAAAGTCAGGGAAAACTTACAAAGTGCCAGAGAATCTTTTTCATTCAATAAATTATAATTATATCTCAATAGTTATAATTATGATTTAACGACTGTTATAACTACATAATTATGGTATTAATTAATATTATATTATATAATTATGGTATATAATTATGATATTATAAAATCACGAGTCACAGTCAGTTCTCTATTCCCCTTTTTTTCCAATTTGCTCTTTTATTCTCCAAATCTCCTAAAATCACTTTTTTATAGTTTCCTTTCTTTTTCTCCTTTTTTTTCCTTTTTTATATTCAAATTTCCGAATAATTTTCCAAGAATCAGGAGTAGTAGAAACTTGCGACATTCAGAAACTCTCTTAATGTTTTCTTAAATACCCCACAATTTCCAAATTTTAAAAATCTACGAAAGTCTCCTAAAACCTCTTAAAGTCCTCCAGAATTTTTAAAATTGATTTAAAATCCTTGGAAATTCTCCAAAATATTTGAGACTGTTCTAGAATCTTCTGGGCTCTCCTATAATAATCTTATAAAATAATATCCCAAAATTTTTCAATATTCTACAATATTTACTAGACTTTTCCAGAACCTTCTAAAATTTTCTGAATACTTCCGCAACCTTCTAGAATTTTCAACAGAACTTTTTAGAATCTTTCAGCGTCTACAAAAGATTACCGAAATTCTCTCAAATTCTTTAGAATCTTTAAAACTTATCTAAAATCTGTAAAAAATTTTCCGTAATATTTTAGACTGTTTTAAAATCTACAATCATTTAGACTCTTCTGGATTCTTCCATATTTTTGTAGAACCTCCTGAATTCTAAATAAATAATTTTATTTACCTATAATAATCTTATGCAATCATAAAGATTTCTTAATACAATCTTAAAGAATTCTGAAAAATTCTTTAATATTCTACAATATATATTAGAATGTTCCAGAAACTTCTAAAATCGTCTAAAATCTTCTAAAACTCTTCCATGATCTTCTAAAATCTTCTAGAATCGTCAAGAATATTTTGAAATGTACCTGAAATTTTAAACGTTCAAATGAACGAACTTTTTTTCTCAACGCAAATTTATCTTGAAATATCATTCAATCTAGAAAATAAAGAGAAATATCTTTATCATTACATTAGTAATGATAAAGCTTCTTTTATCATTACATTAGCTTCTATATTAATAAACCAATATTTTAGAGCAAATTTGAGTTTAAAATGAAACCAAATAAAGATTTCGTTCATTTAAACTTTCAAAAATTCAAGCACATTATTCTGAAGTGTATTAAAATTTCCAGAATTCTGCAGAATCCTTTAGAACTCTCTGAAAAGACTAATAATCTTGAAGAATCTTCTAGACTGTTTTCAAAATTTTCCTAAAATTCTGTAGACTTTTTTCAGAATCTTCCTAAAATTCTGTAGACTTTTTGAGTCTTCAAAAATAGTCTGAAAGAGACTAGAATATTTTAGAACTCTATGGAAGATTTTGAAAGAATCATCAAGTCTCTGCGAGACTCAAAAATCTAGATTGTAGAGAATTTTTTGGAATTTTAAGAGATGAAGTGAATCTGCAAGTTTATAGAAAATTAAAAATATTGTAGAAGATTTTAAAGGTTTGTTGAAAACTCCAGAAGTCATGAAGGATTTTTGAAAATTCTAGAGCATTCCTAAAAGTTTAGAAATTTGAGGAGTGTTTTATTAGATTCTAGACAGGAATCTAAGATTTTTGAGGATTTTTTATGCTTCTGGCTATTTACAGCTTTGGTGGTATTTAAAGAAAACTTACCTCCTTTCTTTAAAATCCCCTTTTTCGAAAACTAAATCCCCTATTTTCCTTAAAATTGAATTACTGGAACCATTGTGATCCCTGTATTATATAATTACATATAATTATAACGGCAGATAACGGTCAGGGAAAATAAAAAATTGGTCAGGGAAAGTCAGGGAATTTTGAAATTGGAATTTTGTAGCAACCCGGAATGAAATCAGGACAAATAAGTAAATTTATTTATAAATTTATTTATAAAGAATTATAATTATAAATATAAATAAATATAAATAATTATAAGTTATAAATTTATTTATAAATAAATAAATTTCCGAATTATTTTCCAAGAATTAGGAGAAGTAAAAATTTGTGCTATTCAAAAACTCAAAGTTTTTTTAAATATTCAATAATTTCCAAATTTTCAAAATCTACAAAAGTCTCCTAAAAACTCTTAAAATTCTCCAGAGTCTTCGAAATTGATTCAAAATCCTTGAAAATTCTCCAAAATTTGTTTGTGCTTTGCATGGGCTTTAGGATCGTTGAGACTGTTCTAGATTCTTCTGGGCCCTCCTACAAAAATCTTATAAAATAATATCCCACAATTTTTTAATATTCTACAACATATACTAGCCTCTTCTAGAATCTTCTAAAATTTTCTGAATACTTCCGAAACCTTCTAGAATTTTCTACAGAATCTTTTAGAATCCTCCAAAGTCTACAAAAGATGACCAAAATTCTCTCAAATTCTTTAGAATCTTCAAAACTTATCTAAAATCTGTAAAACTATACTAGAATATTCCAGAATCTTCTAAAATCGTCTAACATCTTCTGACCTTTTCCATGATCTTCTAAAATCTTCTAGAATCGTCAAGAATATTCTGTAATGTACCTGAAGTTTTGAACGTTCAAATGAACGAACTTTTTTTCCTAACTCGAATTTATCTTGAAATATAGTTAAATCTAGAAAATAAGAAGAAATATCTGTATCATTACATTAGAAATGATAAAGCTTCTTTTATCACTATATTAGTTTCTATATTAATAAACCAATATTTTTGAACAAATTTGAGTTTAAAACGAAATCAAATAAAGATTTCGTTCATTTGCACTTTCAAAACTTGAAGCACATTATTCTGAAGTGTTTTAGAATTTACAGAATTTTGCAAAATCTTTTAGAACCCTCTGAAAAGACTAATAATCTTGAAGAATCTTCTAGACTGTTTTCAGAATTTTCCTAAAATTCTGTAGACTTTTTGAGTCTTCAAAAAAAAGTCTGGAAGAGACTAGAAGATTTTAGAACTCTGTGAAAGATTTTGGAAGAATCAGGAAGTCTCTGCGAGATTCTAAAACACTCAAAAATCTAGATTGTAGAGAATTTTTTGGAATTTTAAAAGATTAAATGAATGTACAAGTTTATGGAAAATTAAAAATATTCTAGAAGATTTTAAAGGTTTGTTGTAAACTCCAGAAGTCATAAAGGATTTTTGAAAATTCTAGGGCATTCCAAAGATTCTGAAACTTTAGAAATTTGAGGAGTGTTTTATTGGATTCTAAACAGGAATCTAAGATTTTTGAGGATTTTTTTTAAATTCTGGCTTTAAAATTGCAGCTTCCTTGGTATTTAAAAAGAAACTTCCCTTCTTTTTTAAAATCCATTTTTTCGAAAAAGAAATCCCCTCTTTTCCTTAAAATAGAACTACTAAACCATTGTGATTTCTGTATTATATAATTATAATTATAACGGCAGATAACGGTCAGAGAAAATGAAAAATTGGTCAGGGAAAGTCAGGGAATTTTGTAGCGACCCGGAATAAAATCAGGAGAAGTCGTTTATCAATTGCTTTAGTAAGCTTTTTTAGAAAACTACATATTCACTCAGTAAGGCTTACTAATAAATTCATTTAGTTAGGTTACTAAATGAATTTTTAATTTCTTTACTACTTTACTACTACTTCTCTACTAAAAAATAGCAATCTTTTCATTAAAGATTGGTAGAAACGCTTAATAGGTAATTTACTTTGTAGAAAACTATTAATTCTTCTGAGAGCATATTTTCTTAAAAAATACAGATAAATACAGTTAGCTAAACTATTTGTATTTAGCTAACTAAAAAATACAAAAAATACAGCTTATACAGATAAATACAGATAAATAGCTAAATTGAAGAATTTCATAAATCATATAATATACATTTTATACGGTTAATTTAGTTGTATAAATTATTTCTATCGTACAGGTTCAAGAAAAAAAAGATTTTTTTCATTAAAGTTTATGGTAATAATTAAAAAATGCTACCCGGAAAAATTTATTTTTACCTGGAAAACCTGGAAAAGTTTAAATTTTTTTAAGGTATTATGCGCATGAAAAAACAGGTCTCATGAAAACATATTTAATTATATGCTTTCAAGAATTGCAATCTTATTATTGATGATATTGTTG
>JBAGKK010027588.1:0-11119 GCA_037177015.1 Euceroptres primus
AGCAGTTAGCATTGGAAGGGATGGCGAAACATCTGTTTTGGGATGGCGCGCTCCTACTTGGACAGGCCTGTTCTAGACATCAAAACGTTTCTTAAACTATCATTTTCAAATTTAGAAAAAAATCAGAATTGTCGGGACTAAATCAAAAGATTCAAGCTTCTAAATATAAAAATTTGAACGTCCAAGTCTAAAAATTCGAGCGTTTAAAAATTTGCGCTTCTAAATTGAAATAAATTTATAAATTTAAACTCTTTAAAATTCGAAATGAATAAATTTTTTGAATTCAGGTTTTTGGCTTGATGGAATTTTTTAAATGGATGCGGATTTTTTTTGCAACTCGGGTATAAACTAATTTAGTCCATCATAGAATACTGAATAAATTATGCCACTGTGTTTAAATTACGTAAGGTTGAATTTTAAGACCTTCGAGTATAAAAAAGGATACAAAGATCAGTTTAGTAATAGACTTTAACGTTTACGATCACGTTCTTAGAAGTTTTTCTCCTGGTCCCGAGACTTTGCGGTTGAAATCGAACTGCATAACAGAACTTTGGGGAAAAAATGTTTGTCCATTTAGTTTATTGTGTGTTTAAAACACATATAAGAAGTAAATTGCAAATAGCGAGGTTGTAATACAAGTTCTTGTTTAACTTGGTTTCAAATTCAAATAAAAGAAAAAAACAAAATCAGAATACATTGTAGAGAAAAATGGACCCAAAAGGGGACGGACGAAGCAACAGATCAAGAAAACTTGGCAAAATCTATGACACCATAATTCCCCTCCTCTTTATCATTTTATTCGTTTTTTTTAACCTACTAGAAACATATCAAACACGCTCGTAGTAAAAAATCGAAGTATATTTCAGCATGCTTGTCTCACTTCTATCAAAATTCTGCATTATGTAAATGTATAAATGCATTTCGATGTTGCACGACTTTTTTTTTAATTTATCTAAATGTGTATTAATATTAAAGCTATCAGTGAATATTACCACCTCCAGACTCTATTATTCTTGATTCATATTTCTCATTGATGATTGATCAGTCTCAGATTAACGAACATCATGAGATGTATCCAAATTTCAAAGAAAACGCCCTCGCTCGAAAGCGAATATTGAACAATAGCAATTAAAATGACGCAATGTGCGTAACGTTTGATAATAATTTACATATAGCGCCAGCGATTAGTTTAATCAAATGGAACAAAGCTGTACGTAGGTATCAGCGAAAGCCGGAATGCAAGAGAAAGGTCAGAGGTGTGCTCGTTTATACTTTGTGCTATATGATTTTGTACGTGTGAGCGTTTCGGTATTGCATTCTTGTCACTCATAGATTTCTAGACTGGGCGGTACGAGAGGAAAATTGAGCAATAACGATACAATTCGAATATTTAAAATTTCACAAATTCTGATCAATCTTACCAACTCTAAAAAATCTGTAGACTCTAAGACTTTCGAAAGTTTTAGGATCTTCCAAATGTAAAAAATGTCTCGAAATCGTATCGCCCTGATCAAGGATTTCCTGAGTGACAACACTTTCTTTTGAGCACAGTTTGAAATAATTTTCTTATCTCAGAGGTTCGCCAAGAAGCAGTGCAGCAGGCCTTGGCAGCGATGCAGAGTCGACCAAAGCCCTCGTTGCCGATGCCATCAAAAAGGACATCCGTGATGGCGAGAAGTCCCGAAAGAGATCGTCGAGATGGTGGAGGGGTTGGAGATTCCAGCAGCGACGAGGACAGCGTCGTGACCGAGGAGAGTCCTGGTGCGGGCGGTCCAACCGGTACTGGATTATCCGACACTAGCAGCACCGGGTCAGCTCGAGATACTCCGCCTCCACCTAGACCACCAGCCAGAAGGCCTCCTGCGGACATAACTGACATCGCAGAATATTCTCCTCATGCCTACTGTAATCTAGTGCAGCCTCCGGACGTGACGCACACCACGACTCAGAACCGGAGACCAGCTGGTGCCGATCGAGTTAATCGGTACCATGTAGTCGAGGAAAATAATACTGGCACTACGGGTAGATGGAAGGTTTCTGCTAAAATTCAGCAGCTTCTCAACACTCTCAAGCGACCAAAAAGACGACCTCTGCCTGAGTTTTATGAGGACGATGATATTGAATTGGAAATTGCCGCCAACCCGAAAGACCCGAATGCACCCAAGCCAGAAGGTGGTTCGATGACCTCCGCCGTCGGCGAACAGATGTCTGTGGCCTCTGGACTCCCAAGGTCGCTCGAGGCCGCGATTCTGAGGTGAGAATATATATTTTTTTTTTATTTTGTTTAGTTTTTCATATTTGGGGATGTTCCGCTTTTAAATTCGACACTCAAGAATTTTTAAAATGGTTTATAAGGATTGCCAAAAAGTTTACCATTTTAAGTCCCAGTCATTTTCTGCAAGATAAGTCAGCAATGATAAGGATTTTTAAAAATTACAATTTTTTTCTAGGGCCGACGGAAAAAAGTATACTTCAAAATTTGTTATTCATTACCGTTAGTAATTATCGGTACGCTTGTTTTTTCATCAGGTTCTAAAGTTCATTAATTTTTGTAGTAAGAAATAAAACAATTTTCCCTAAAATTGAGCGAAATTTAATAATTTTGTAGTATTGTTTAGTTTTTCATATTTGGGGATGTTCCGCTTTTAAATTCGAAATTCAAGAATTTTTAAAATGATTTATAAGGATTGCCGAAAAGTTTATTATTTTTAATTTCAGTCATTTTCTGTAAGATAAGTCAGCAATGATAAGGTTTAAACTAGGGTGTCTAGCGTCCTGGAAATCCTTGAAAACCTGGAAAAGTCCTTGAATATTTTTTTTTACTTGGACAAACCTGGAAAAGTCTTTGAATTTCACACATAGGTCTGGAATTCTTATCACTATAAATTTGAATGAGTAGTTTTCTTCAAATGACAGGTTTGCGACATCAGGTCGGAGAATTCTGGAAAGTCAGGGAAAACTAAAAATGATCAGGGAAAATCAGGAAAAACTTTCAAAGAGTCAGGGAATTTTTTTGATTCAATATATTATAATTATATCTCAAGAGTTATAATTATAATTTAACAATTGTTATAGTTTATTATATAATTATAATATTACAAAATCAGGGACCACAGTCAGTCCCCTATTCCTCCTTTTTCCTTTTATTCTGCAAATCTCCTAAAATCACTTTTTTTATAGTTTCATTCATTTTTCCCCCTTTTGTTCCTTTTTACATTCTTCTGGGTTCTCCTGAAATAAAAATAATAAAAATACTCTTATAAAATAATATCCTAAAATTTTTCAATCTTCTACAACATATATTACGCTCTTCCAGAATCTTCTAAAATTTTCTGAATACTTCCGTCACCTTCTAGTATTTTCTACAGAATCTTTTAGAATCCTCCAGAATCTACAAAAGATTACTGAAATTCTCTCAAATTCTTTAGAATCTTCAAAACTTATCAGCTGAAATCGTAAAAATTCTCCAAAATATTCTAGACTGTTTTAAAATCTACAGGTTCAAGAAAAAAAGATGGTAATAATTAAAAAATTATACCTGGAAAAATTTATTTTTAACGGGAAAAGCCCTGCAATTTTTTAAAGGAGAAACGCTGGACACCCTGATTAAACAAAATTACAATTTTTTTCTAGAGCCAACGGAAAAAGTATACTTCCAAAATTTGTTACACATTATCGCCAGTAATTATCCGTACGCCTGTTTTTTCATCAGGTGCTAAAGTTCATTAATTTTTGTAGTAATAAATAAAAAGTTTTTCCTATAATTCAACGAAAGTTAATAATTTTGTAATTTTGCTTAGTTTTGCATATTTGGGGATGTTCCACTTTTAAATTGGAAATTCAAGAATTTTTAAAATGGTTTATAAGGATTGCCAAAAAGTTTGCTATTTTTAATTCCAGTCATTTTCTGCTAGATAAGTCAGCAATTATAAGGATTATACAAAATTACAATTTTTTTCTAGAGCGGATGGAAAAAGGTATACTTCCAAAAT
This sequence comes from Euceroptres primus, assembly GCA_037177015.1. NCBI lineage: Eukaryota > Metazoa > Arthropoda > Insecta > Hymenoptera > Figitidae > Euceroptres > Euceroptres primus. Next base: position 3,993 of record JBAGKK010027588.1, read on the forward strand.
AGTATTTTAGTAGTATACTACCAAAATACTACTATCGCCAGTAATTATTGGTACGCCTGTTTTTCCATCAGTTGCTAATGTTCATTAATTTTTGTAATAATAAATAAAAATTTTTCCCTATAATTGAACGAAAGATAATAACATTATTTATCAAACAAGCCCAAGTTCAAGGCAATATTTCAATATATTTCTGGAATTTTTTCTCTAGAGGCTGCCAAAGGCTGAAGGTGGTACAAAAAAGTCGTAAAAATTGAAAAATGTATGATTAATTATAATTTTTTTTCAAGTTACTAGAAATCATATCTTTATAGATTTCACGAAGTTTTTTAAAAATATGATATACATTGATTTTTTTTTAAATTCTTGTAAGTAAACATACGTTTTTCAATTTTTATGACTGTTTTATATCAACTTCAGCCTTTGACAACCTCTAGAGAAAAAATTCCAGAAATATGTTAATAGTACATCGAAAATCAATTTATCTTTAAAATGAGCCCAAGACGTTTTTTTCAATATCTTTTTATAGAATCAATATTGCCTTGAACTTGAGCCCGTTTGGCGCATAATTTTATTAACTTTCGTCTAACTATAGTGACAATATTTTTAATTTAATATTTCAAGAAATAATGCACTTTAGTGCCTCATTACAAAACAGGCGTACTGATAATTACTGGCGGTAGCGTAGTTAACAATGTGGCTACCTTGATGTTATAAACATTTTATGGCTTTCTTGATTTTATAAACCTCTTTAAACATTATTGAATCTTGAGGCTATAAGTAACAGGTGAACATCCTTAAGTTGTTTTATTTTAATTTTCTTTAATTCAAAACGATTTCCTTATAATAATAGATTATTCTCAAATAATGGATTTGTTCATTTTTGAGAATAATTTTAATTTAATTATACAATACTTTTAGTATAAAATATGAAAGAATTTTTAAGGTGACCGCAGGTCAGGGAAAATTTAAAAATCATGGGAAAGTCGAGTATTTTTAATAGAAACTTGTAAAAGTCAGGGATTTTTTGTAGGAGAAAATTTAAAATAAACATACAAAATTGGTCAGAGAAAATCTGGAAGTCATGGAAAAGACAGGAAAAGTCATGAAAAAGTTTAGGCTTTTCTCTAGGAAAAAATTTAAAAGAAACAATATAATTGGTCAGGAAATTTAGAAAATTAAATATAGAAAATATAGAAAAATAGAAAATTAATATAAATGATAAGGTTTTATAGTTGAAAAAATGTATTAAAACTTAAAGTCTTATTCAAATTAGAGACAAACTAAATATTCCCTGCTGTTTGACTTTAATCCCAAAAATAAAGATATGAATTTCTAACGAGTTCGGGACTTAAAACCGGGTGTGAAATTTTGCTGAATGCAAATTAGAAACCATAAATTTCTAACGACTTTGAAGGAATTATAAAAAGAGCAATTCTGCAGCCTTTGAAGTTCAGTGAACTCGAAAATTCTAATTTGAAAACCTCTACTCTTAAAATTCATTTTCAGAATATTTTAAGACCTCGGAAATCCTCCGAAAAATCTTGAGTTATACTTGCATCACCGTCACGAGATTTCATTTCGAATCTTCACTTTCCCTTTCTTATTTCCATACATGGTCAAAAGGACTGGAATCAGCCCATAAAAATTCTCCTGCATTACGTGGGTGATTGATTTTCTATTCTATTCGTATCTGAATCACCATGAAATATGTGCCTTATCTAAACTCGTTATGGAAACAATTTGTATAATATTGTTAAACACACTTTAAGCCTATGAGAGTATTTGAGCTCAACGTGCTCAGAATGTGGACAATCCAGTTTCTGCCTATCATGATGCACGATGAAGTTAAGTAAATTAGGGGGATCAAATTACTCAGACTGCTCTAGCACCAGCTTGTAACTCTGAAACTACGCTGTAGTCTAAAAACATTTTGTTTGAAGGTCGTTGATTGAAAATTTTCCATTATATTCTTACAGTAAATTATTATCTTTAAATTCGCTTGTTAAAATTAAATTGGAAAATAGACTATTAACTTATATTATTAAATATGTAAATTTTAGATGCTTGTATTTTACGAGTTTCATGATTAGTAGATTTTTATATTAAAAGTAATACTTTGATTTAAAAAATTGATGAATCTTGAATATCTTAAAAGCTACAAGATATTCGACTCTTGCAGCCTAGCTTGTATTTTCTGAGAGCCTTTTATTAATCCAGTTTCATGTTTTTGTTTCAGGTACGGCTCAGCTACATATAAGGCGCCAGCTGCGACGGTTTTGGATCCGAATGGCAAACTCTGCATAACCTTGACATATGGCAAGCTCCTTAGTCGCTCGCATAAGATAGCCTATACTTTATTAAACAAAACGTTAAGTCGTGCGGGCGACTGTTGTCTCAAACCTGGTGATAGAATCGCTTTAGTTTATCCGAACAACGACCCAATCAGCTTTCTCTGCGCTTTTTACGGATGTCTCCAAGCTGGCATCGTGCCTGTTCCAATCGAGGTTCCTCTAACACGCAGGGATGCAGGCTCTCAACAAATTGGCTTCTTACTAGGCAGCTGTGGAATCCAGGTACTCATTAATCCTTCTTTATTTTAATAATCTCTTAGTTCAATTCACTAGAGCAGAAAGGACAAGCCTTCTAAAATTCTTGTACTTTTCGTAAAAATACGATTTTGTTATCAGTAAGCAATTGAATACTTGCATTTTTGAAATTCGTATGAAAAGAAAGCTTAGATCCTTGCTTTGAAATCCATTCAGTTTTGATACTTGCCTTGAATTAGAAATGGAATGGTTCTTTAAAATCTGTCAAGATCTTTCTTAGAAGCTTTTCAAAATTGAATTTTCGGATGTTTCAAGAAATGTTTTTGAGCAAACGCAAAGATGCAAAACCTAAATCTCAGTATTAGATTGCTAGAAAATATGAGTTCCTCTGTCCAGTGAATCGTTTCGAGACTGACTAATATTTTCGCAGGTGGCTTTGACCAGTGAAGCCTGTCTAAAAGGTCTTCCGAAGACGACAGCTGGAGAGGTGGTGGCATTCAAAGGATGGCCGAAGCTCCACTGGTTCGTCACCGAGCACCTGGCGAAAACCCCAAAAGATTGGCTGCCACCTCCACGTTTAACCGACGAAACTCCAGCCTACATCGAGTACACCACCGACAAAGACGGATCCGTGATGGGCGTCACGGTGACTCGGGCAGCTATGCTTTCACACTGTCGCGCTCTGACACAGGCCTGCGGTTACACCGAGGGCGAAAACGCGGTCTGCGTTCTCGATTTCAAACGCGAAGTCGGCCTTTGGCACGCTACCCTCACCAGTATTCTTAACGGGATGCATGTCATCTTTATACCTTATGCTTTGATGAAGGTCAACCCGGCAAGCTGGATGCAGATGATCACGAAGCACCGAGCTAGTGTGGCAGTGGTTAAGTCCAGGGATCTTCACTGGGGTCTTCTAGCCACCAAAGATCACAAGGACATCACCCTCTCATCCTTGAGACTCCTGCTCGTCGCTGACGGCGCCAATCCGTGGTCGCTTTCCTCCTGCGACCAGTTCCTTTCAGTATTCCAGTCGAAGGGTCTTCGTCCGGACGCTGTGTGCCCTTGTGCTTCATCCAGCGAAGCCCTCACGGTCTCTGTGAGGCGACCTGGTCGCGCGGGTGTCAACGCCACGGGACGGGGAGTTTTGTCCATGTCAGGACTCAGCTATGGAGTCGTCAGAGTCGATCAGGAGAACTCGCTCACGTCGTTGACTCTTCAGGATTGCGGACAGGTCATGCCTGGCAGTGAGTACTATTTTTCTGTTTTATTTTGAGATGAGTGAGTGTACAAGGTTTCTACAGAGAAAAACCTGGAGATGGTGTGGAATTTTAAACAAAGCTTCGAAAAACCTGGAAAAGTCCAGGAATTTTGAAAATAGACATGAGAGAGAGACTGATCGAACAGTCTCTTTGTGGGGGATAATAATGATCAGTAAAAGAGAGAAAGGAAAAGTTAGAGGGCAGTCTGCCTCTTTCTGGTCGAAGATGATTGATCGAGAACTAATCAACTGATTGGTTCTCGATCAGATCATTCAAGCTTCGGTCAGCAGAAAGGCAGACTGCCCTCTAACTTTTCCTTTCACTCTCTTATACTTGCCACGATTTTCCCCCACAGAGTGAGAGGCCATATCTAAATGTCAATGGTTGTCACTTAACCTGGAATTTTAGAAAAGTTATGCAACAGTCAAATAGCAATTTGTTTTATCTCCAAAAATCGTTGAGTTTTCGATTGTTAAATTTAAAAAGTCATTGAAAAAATCGGCAAAGCACAAGAATAAAATGTAGAGTCCCTCACCTTTCACACTGGAAAAAAACTCCAAAACATTAGCATTGTTAGGAATATTAAAACTTAACTTGTAATTAAAATTCTAGTAACCTGGAAAATCTAAATTTTCGCCTTGGAAACACCTGGAAATGTCGTCGAATTTTATACCTACAAATAAGTGGCAACCCTAAGAATTAGATTGAAAATTAGTCTGGAAAATTTAACAATTCAATCTAAAATTTAAAAAATTAGGAAAAACAGGTATTTTGAAAATGGAAATTTGTAGCAACTTTGAAGCTTTTTTGATCTTCATAGAATTTGGAAACTTGGAGTAGTGCTCAACATTAATTTTTAATTAGGAATCCTAAAAAAACTCCTAGAACTTTGGAAGACAACCTGGAGTCACTAAGCAATTGAATGCTTTCAGTTTTTAAATTTTGTTTTCAATTCCAAAGAAAGTAGATTTGGAAACTTTAAACTTTTAAATCAGGAATTTTTGTTACTTTTTAGTTTGATGGCGTCCAATTTCAGTGATTTCCAGATGTCCAAATTGGCAACGCCAACTTCAAATTTCGAAAAAATGAAAATTGTGCTGAATTGTGATAGATTTGTGCTCTATTGTGTCGTAAAAAATTTTTCAAAAAAATGAAAATTTCAGCCCAAAAATCAAAAAAACATTTTTTTATGTCAGCCTCGCCAATTGGTTTTTTCGAAAAAACAAATGTTGTGCTGGGTAGTATAAAAGTCACACAAAAATGTGCCGCAAACCAAAATTTGATATTCTGAACCATTTTCGAAAAAAACAATATTTAAAAAAATCAGCTGCGCGATCTTGTTTTTTTTTTTTGACAAAAAAAAACTTGTGCTAGGAACTACCTGCCACGCATACTACTGTGCTGCAAATATAAAATCAAAATCTTAAACCATTTTCGAAAAAAAAGCGACTAAAAAAACAAAAAAATGATCAATTTCAGATTTTCAAAAACGGAAACTTGTGCTGAGTTGTACTAGGCTAGCACAATAATTATCTCTAATGACAAATTGCACTCAAATTAATATTTTCCAAAAAATGCAATATTTTTGAACTTGGAATAAATTTTTGGGACAAAATTTAAAAAAATACGAATTTCGAAAATCTGAAACTTGTGCTGAGTTGTGCTAGGCTAGCACAATAATTATTTCTAATGACAATTTTCACTCAAATTCATATTTTCCAAAAAAATGCAATATTTTTGGACTTGGAATAAACTTTTAGCCCAAAATTTTCAAAAATACGAATTTCGAAAATCTGATTTCATTTTTCTGGAAAATATGAATTTGAGTGCAATTTGCCATAGAGATAATTATTGTGCTAGCCTAGCACAACTCAGAACAAGTTAACGATTTTCGAAATTCGTATTTTTGAAAATTTTGGGTCAAAAACGCGTTTCAAGTTCAAAAAGAGTGCATTTTTTGGAAAATATTAATCCCAGTGAAAATTGTCATTAGAGATCATTTTTGTGCTAGCCTAGCACAAGTTTCAGATTTTCGAAATTTTGAAATTGATAATTTTTTTGAGTTTTTTTTTGAGTCGTTTTTTTCGAAAATGGTTTAAGATTTTGACTTCATATTTTCAGCACAGTAGTATGCGTAGCAGGTAGTTCCTAGCACAAATGATTCATAATATCAAATTTTCGTTTGCGGCACATTTTTGTGTGACTTCTATGCTACCCAGCACAACATTTGTTTTTTCAAAAAAAAAACAATTGGGCAGGCTGACATAAAAATTTTTTTTTTATTTTTGGGTTCAAATTTTCATTTTTTTCAAAAAATCTTTTACGGCACAATTGAGCACAATGCAGCACAATTTTCATTTTTTTGAAATTTGAAGTTGGTGTTGCCAACTTCCTGGACATGGTTTCCAGTTAATTTATAAAACACAAATTATCTAGAACCCTAAAAACTCTTTGCAACTCCAAATTATTTAGAATTAAAAAGTTTTAGTATTACATTTTTCTGGAATTGTCTCTTTGTGAGAGAAATGTTGAAAGAGAATTTTTATACTTTTTTTTCAACACTCTTTTGTTATTAAATATTTATGAGGAGGTATAATTTGTAGAGCGGTGCAGATTAAAATACTAACATAAAGTTAACTGCTCGATTCACTCATGCATTATACGCATTTCACTGCACATCTGGGTCTAAGAACAAACCTGAGTGAAACCGTGAGCCGAGAGTTGACAAATACCGTATAATGTAATTCAAGCACGTGAAACTAAATCTTGTGTATATTGTCTATTGTACTTAGGTTACGCTGATAAATATTTTCAAAGCGTAGACTTATGTTTGAGAACTAATGGAAAATGGTGAAAATATCTTTCGAGATTCGTTTGCAATGGAAATTTAGTTTTTATGAGTCTCAAGGAATTTTATATTTCATTCTAATAAATACTTAACGTTTAGTTGCAAAATAGTAAAAATTTGGTTTTAAGTCACTATATTTATACTCAGGAGATAATATGTTTAATATGTTTTAAGTGCTGAACGTTCAAAGAAACGAAACTTATAATGCTTCTTTTTATTTGTAGCTAGAAAAATATTTTAGAACAAAGAATTAAGAAACAATATTTTGTTTATTAGAGCGTTCAAAACTTCAGGTGTATTTTTAGAACCTTAAAGTCTAAATGTATTTAAATTTCAAAGCTTTTCGAACTAAAAATATTCCAGTTTAATAGAGAAGCAAAGTTCATGGAATTAATTTCTTTTATACCACTCTAACCTCAAAATCTCAACTTTGACGTGATTTTTCGGCTCTCGTGGTATAAAATACTGTTCGAT
>JBAGKK010027599.1:0-11119 GCA_037177015.1 Euceroptres primus
CCCACCTTGCACCTATCTAGCCAATCAAGTTCCAAGTTCTCTCCCTCTACCAAAATTTGAATCTTCCAATTTTTCGCAGCGGCGCCGCTATATGCGTGAGAATGTAGTGGTAAGTGGAGAGGGAAGATTTCGTGAATCTTCCCTCTCTCCTAAAAGTCGCGTCTATCGGGTCGACTTCGGCCGCTCACCCTGAAAAATCTCACTTTTCAGAGTAAGCCCCCTTTCTTCGGCGCACTTCACATATATACTCATTTCTCGGAAAAATGTATATTGTTTTCATAGCGATTAATAATAGGTACTGTTGCCAAATATTATCAATCAGGGAGGCTTTCATTGAAAAATGGAGAAATTAATAATTATTTTGTAATCTACACAGCAGCCATGATGGACTTTTTCAAAATTTTTAATTCTGAATGCCAGCAATTGCTATGTAGCTATTAACAAGATTTTTTCACGAAATTTGGGTCCCTTTTGTTGAAAACTATAGAAAATACCATTTTTTGTCATACTTTATGGGTCAGCCATTTTAAAATTTCGAAAATTTTTATTTTTACTCTACACTACTTTTTTTAGGGTTTGAAAGAATGTTGCGGTCCTTGGTTAACAGAAGAATTCGACGAAAACTGAGAAAGTTATGTGGCTTTTTCATTTTTTCACATTTTCCTTCATGTTAATCATATGGAAAACTTCAAAAGGTGTGTACTAGTGGTAAATATTAATTGATTCGGCTAAAATTTGGAGCACATCATTTTTTTGGCCATTGGAACGAAATCCGTCCTTGGGAGCAAAAGAATTTTGAGTTTGAAAAATAAGGAACACCGTACTACTATGCAAGACTCATGTTCGTACTACTCTTTTAATTTTAACGACCAAATGGTTTGGCAGATTTTGATAAAAAAAAAAAAATAGCAGACAACAGAGGGTTATTGATTAGATTTGATAAAAAAAAAATAATCAGAATTATTGATCTTTTCGTTTCGTAAATATAACCATGAAAAGTATTACATTTTAGTAAAGTTCGACGCGTGCATGAGCAGTGTTTCATGGTATGACTGTATCTACGTGAGCGCTTCTATGTGTCATACTGCTCTGAATACTGACTCCGTCAAAAGTTTTTCCGACATAACCCGAAAGTTTCCGATATGCTACCGCGTACTATAAACGAAAATTTTTGACGCCGAGGGCAGCGAGCGTACTACGTTAATGAGATAATGTTGATCACTAAAGTGGAACTCTGCCAGGACAGCCCGGGGGGGGGGGGGAAGGAGTGACTTACCCCCTTCAAAGTTGTTAAAAATGGGGAAAAAGTTATTTTCATCAAGCTGAATTTTTTTACGGTGAATACTAAGACAAAATAACATTATTCTGTACAATTGGCAGAACGATAGGTGGGGGTAAGGGGGTGGTAGAACGACTCAAAGATGTCAATAAAGGTGTGATTTTCAAGTCATTTTCATTTCATTCATATTAAAAACATTTAGCACAGAAACTTTCCTCATCTAACACTAAAGTTTCGCCAATTTTCATAAAAATCCACAGACCCTCGACCAACTTCTGATATTTCAGGAAAATTTTGACCCCTATATTAAAAATTTTCAACTTAGCCAGGGAAGGACATTCCCGAGAGAAAAAAATAGAAAGAGAAAAACGTCCCTGGCTAGGTTGTAAATTTTTAATAGGGATAACATTTTTTATTTCAATTTAACTTTTTTGTCTACAACTTGTTTTTTTTGTATTTATTAGTTTAAAGTTTAAAGAACTTATTTTTTAATTTACGAAAATTCAGAAGTTTATAGTAGTAGTTTATGCAACATGACTGTAAAGAGTTTTTAGGTTAGGATGAGGGTTTCAGCACGTGCCCGAGAAAACCGACGCGAGCTGGAGGGCAAGTGCTGAAATCATCCTAACCTGAACACTTACTTTACAGTTGCGTCCCTACAGTATTTTTTGCGGCTCAGATATAATTAATTGATTTCACTATTTTTGTAATTTTTAATGATTTTGCTGCCACAAACGAGCAAAATTAATTAAGAATAAACAATTGTTGTCCCGGAGGCTAAAAGCTGCCAAGTCCCTAGAGACTTGTTTTTATTTGGTATAGGATCTTACCCTCTCCTTTTTGGTTCGATTGGCACCTCAGTGTTATTTCTACGTTTTATTTCGATTTAAATATTCTAAAAAGGAGGTCGAAAGAAAGAAAAAGGAAACGATTGTTTCAGGCCCAAAATCACACATTAAATGAGAATTTATTCGGCAAACAGAAATCCAAAAGATACAGTTTTAAAGCTCGATAGTATGAGAAATTAACACCTGAATCGAAAAGAAATCTACAACCTAGAACGATACATTGTAAATTTACCTTACATGTTAGATGTCTTACAATACCTTATGTTACCAGCTCGAAGAAATGGAGAGGGAGGTGTGAGTCCTTTGCATCTATTCCCTTCGACTTGGGCCCAAACTTGCACTTTTCGTCACCCTTAGGTGACTCTAGTCCTTCACTCACTTCTACCAGTGCCTAGTTTGGGGATGGTCCGCCACCCTTGGATGACCGGCTTGCTCGCTCTCGATTAACTCGCGAGTAGAGACTGAGTCGCGTGATGACAGATTCTTCGTTACCCGAGGAAAAATTGCGCGGCTCGAGACTAATTTGCCACCCCTCTCGACCGTCCTCAACCTTCCGGTTGGCTCTCACCGGATGAGAGATTTTAATTTTAACGTCCGTTCGTTAATCTATTTAGAAGTGCCCCCGGGTAGCACACTTTACAATCTCCAGGCGTATTCCGACGCACTTACGGAGATAGACTAGCCCGATTTGCGAAATCTAACCCTTTAGATTAAAGTCCCGGACCCACGGACGGACAGAAGAGTCTACTGTTTTGGAGCTTCTTTACTCCTCAAGACGACTCGACGAACTGCGAATTTTGATGTCCCTTGATGGGCCTCGTCGACACATCGCAAGGTGAAATCGGTAGGGGTTTTTGCTTAGATAAGGAAGTTTTGATTGGACATAGGTGATATGAGTAGGAGGCAGGAAATTGGAAGGTGTTGCCATGCACTGTTTCTAAGCGAATTTTTGCTGAAAAGAATGTCACCTGATTTATTTCTGCTTGATTCTCAGTTTTTTTCAGAATCAAAGCTGCGTTCAATATTTTAGAGTTATTAATTAATAACTACTAGATACCTTATTTTATTATTCTGAAATAATTTAATTTTGTGCTAGAGTACTTAGATAGAATCCGTAAATTCGGATTTCTCTAGCTTTATAAAATGAAGGAAATGAATATTTCCTTTCATTTTAACTTTTAACATTTTATTTCCCAAATTGGTACAGCACGTGTTGTTGTTTTGAACGTCAGCTGTCAAGAAAGCATGGTCAACTTCGTGGCAAGGGACGGAGCGGAGCGGGAGGGGATAGTATGGAGCATAGGCCTAGCGATGCCTGGTCGAGAGCATCGAGGTATTGGTGCCTATAGCGTGTAGACGCTGCACACTAGTATGGAATTCGGCGCGAGGCAATCGGAGGTGCGGAGGGTATATCTGCGAAGCATGGGTATAAGAATCGGCGAGAGCAAGCTCCGGTATCCGCGGAGAGCGAATCATTCCTTAAATGATCTGACTCCCTCTCTCCCTCATTTTCCAAGAGCTTTACGCTCTCTTTTCTCTCTCTCTTTCCATTCTTCTTCCATACTTACACACATAATATGTGTGTTCGCTCTTACAATGCACTATTTCTAATAATCAATGTCAATTTATAATTTAAATATTTTTAACAACAATTGCTTGGGACAAACATTAAACAAATAAAATGAAATGTTAAGGTCTTAGCGCTTTTAGACTTTAAAATCACATAATAATTCTTATTTGATTGACTTATTTTTCTTTCGTCGAGAGGCTATGGAATTTAGTGCAGGCAGCCAGAGTTGCTAAGTTACTCGCTTTATCGCTTCAGTTCAGGTTGCATTTGGTTTCCGGAGCTCGTAAATTAGCTGAATCAAGGCGTCAAAGCAACATAATGAGAGAGATTTCTCACACTATGTGGTCCAACGCTATTTGAATTTAAAACAAAAATTGCCTACCCGAATCGCTCGTAACATTTGCTTCCACATAAACGAAGCTTTATCAGGATGAAAATTTTCAAATCTTATTTTTTAAAATTTCTCGACCTAATTCGAACCCAGGAATCCAAAAATGTCCGTGTGTGTGTGTGTGTGTGTGTGTGTGCATGCGAGTCGACAATGCCTTTTTAATGAAAACTCGCTAACGACTTGAGCTAGAGCCATGAAATGTTGAGAAATTAAAGTCTCAGATAGTGCCCAAAATTTATAAGATTTTGAGCCGGAACAGATATCAAAATTTTTCAATATTGGAAATTAGTAATATTATAAGAACTAAATTTATTCCTTTTGACGAGATGAATCGATTGACCTATTTTAAAACCTTTTATTACCAACTATATTTTTAATGGATCAAATTAATTTTTTTTCATTTATAGTAGGAAAAGTTTTTCAATTTTGGAAATATAGCAATATTATAAGATTATATCGTTGTTTTTACTTATTTTGTAATATTCATACACTTGATTCTTTTAATTCTTAAATATAACGAGTTCACCTTATTGAGATTTCAAATTAACGAACGAATTCGCGGTGCGTCCTCTGCCTCAGATAAGACACCGTTTCGCTCGGCACACGACAATATTCCAAAGCTGCTAAAATTTTGAAAGCAGGTGGCCGACAAGTGGCACTTCAGCTCATTTTTTGTTTTTCGCCATTAATGGATTATATTTCATATTTTACAAAATTAAACAGAAATATTGAATTTTACAGTAGGAAAATCATCCTCACGCGAAAATAAATATTTCTGCCAACATTCACACTTGTACTTGAGGTAATATTTCCTAGATATGCTGTTACAATGGATTTTTATATGAACCTTATAAGCCCCGGTTTTCGCTACATAGGCGTGGAGTGCCAAGAGCACAAATCAATTTTTTAAGTCACACGCACATATATAAAATACTGTAACAAATGGTTGAGTTGACACCGTCGAGAAAAATTTTCGTTTGGTTTTGCAGTGACTTTGAGGTGAAACAGAAAGATACAACGCTCTCCTTGGAATGTGTACAAAGGAAGACTCCAGGAATTTACCTCTAATCTCAAAAACCAGATGCGTCATTTCCACCACTACTGCTCTCTCCTCAGGTTCAGAGAGTTAGGGTGGTGGTAATGTCGTATGGTCTCCCTTCAGCATCTCCTCACTTTTATAACGTATACGAGGAGTGAGGCGAGGAGAGATCACACGACAACACACCTCTCAAACTCTCTCAACCTGAGAAAAGAGCAGTAGTGGGGAAAATGCCACATCTGGCTTGTGAGGAAAACTCCCCTTGCTGTGCAGGCCTGGTCTACAACATCTCTAATTTCGGACTGACCCTCCAAAAAAAATTGGCAGAAAATTAATAAAATGGCGGCTATAAATAAGCGATTTTCTAAAAAACGTCGATTTTTCCGAAGAAAAACTAGATTATTTTATTTTTCTAAGAAGAAAAGTTTTCTCAAACAAGCCCAAGATTCATTCATTAAAGGAACATATTTTGAATATTTCCTGAAAATTTCAACACTATCCTAACCTCGATTCGTTCGTAATCGTTGCAAAACGAAAATAAAATTTTTTCTTGAAAGAGTGTAAACTCAAGCCTTTGTCACAACATTTCTTACATATATATGAGACTTAAAAAAATTGTTTTGTACTTTTCTTGATGCATATAAAAATTACCTAAAAGAAAAGTCTGGACTTGTTTTCATTTTTTATGAAAAAAAACGTTATTTTACAACGATTCGACTGCCTAGTCCCCGTAAGAACCATTTCACATGGATCTAATAGATGGGGCATAATTTCTAAAAGTACCCAACTCAAAAAATCAAAATGCCCGATCGGGCTCAAACTTGCACAAAGTTTACAAGAAGAGTGCGTGTAACGGGGGTCATGGATTTTAATCATTTTTTTTTAGCGAGGAGGGCTTAATATGAAATGAAAAAGCTGAAACCGTTTGCCTAGATAGAAAGCGGTTTACGAGAAAAAAGGGTTGGAAGAAATCCAAGCACCTGAAAGTCCATTCGAATTAGTGAGCAATCGAGTCAGCTGCGATGGCGCAGTGGTCTAGGTAACTGGCTGGAGAGTCTGCCGTCATGCGTTCGCGTCCTCGTACTTTTTTTATTATTTTTTTTTCAAATAATTTTACCGTAAATATGTATAAATATTATAAAAATAATAAATATTTTAAAAATCGAAAAATTATTATTTCTGACACAAATTTTTTTAGCAATAAGTTGATGTCTGTAGTACGTAATAAATTATTTTTAAGCAATAAACATTATTTTGCAATGTTTCTACATTTTTACCAGCGAAAAATTAATGGACACGTATATTCTCGTTGAAATAAATTTGAAATAAAATATTTTGAAGAGAAATATATCCCTAACATTCTATGAATTTTGTATTTCGTACAAATACGTTTATTGTAAGTCTTCGACCTGACTTTCATTGTCAAGGGTCCCCTCATATTTTCTTTCTTCCACCCTGCCCTATTGTCTCGTCACCTGGAGCATTCCTGGAATAACTCCACAAACTCCGGTTTGTGAAGGACTCAAAATATAAATCTGCGATCAGTACAGCATCAGCTTTCGTCGGAAATCGTTGTAGTGAACTGTGCTAGCCAAGTGTTTTACTTTTATGAAAGTGTAAATATTTTTTAAAATGGAGACTGACGATAAACCTTGAGCATCAACCAGTAAAGAGGTCAACGTTAATGTTAAAGTGGATATCGATGAGGATACTTTCAAAAACGAAGATTTTCGGAATAATTTTACGAACGCTCTTCTTGAAGCAAATTCCGTTTACGAAAGTTTAGGACTGTTAGCTCAAAATCCAAGTGGAAAATGGAATGTAAAATCTTCAAGTATGAGCGAAACGATTGTTAACAGCAATTTGGAGATCCTCAAGAATTATTTTTGGTTTGAAGAGGAGTTGATTGCGTTCGATGAAGATTCTGTTGGAGGTTTATTTAAAGAGGTAAATTTCTGATAATTTATGTAATAACTCATAAAAGTTTGCTCGTATTAGAGTAAAATCTGTAAAATAATAATACAAAATATTTCTTTATTGTGAAACAGTGTACAGAGACACCAGAAAAAGATCACGATTATAATCCAGAAGATTATGAGCCAGCACCTAAAGATTATATCTCTCTGGACTATAAGGTGAAGAAAGCTGATGCATCCAAATTAGCTGACATGCATCCAAATTGGAGTCTCAAGAGCTTGTAAACTCTTGTTTTGCAAACTCTCAAAGTTAATCCAATGGAGAAAGGATGTGAAAAGCGGTGGAACGAGAATTGATAAATTACGGCACATTGATTCAGAAACTTTTGATCGATTTATAGAAGCAAGGAAAAATTTTGAATAGGTAAATTATAAATATATATTGAATTCTGTAATACTTTATTGATAGATCTATTGACGTTAAATTAAAATTAAATATGGGTTAAAAGAGCATTATAAATATTAAATCAGATTGAAACAATTTCAGGTCAACACGAGAACAATACAGCAATGGACTATCACAACGCGCTTCCTTTTTTAAACGAAACTTTCTTCTTTAACGCCAGCTTAACTTGGGTGAACGCCTTTAAACGAAGGCACATGATCAAGCAACGAAAGGTCACGAAATTTGTGAGCAGGAAAGATGTAGCTACGCTGGAAGAAACTTTGGAAGCAGCCAAAAAGTTCCAGCAGCACACCAGCATTGCTATTTCGAAATTTAATTTTGATTTAATAATCAATACGGTACAGTCTGGCTGCAACTATCAGACTACATATAATCGGTCTCTAGAATTCCAAGGAGAAAAATCTGTTTAGGTGAGAAAAAAGGACTTGAACAAAACTACCCACTCATACACGGTACAGTACAGTGTAACAGCTTCTGGTAAGTTACTTCCCCTGGTGTTCATGTGTATGCAAGAAAGTGGAAATAAATTTGGTTCTATTGTTACGAAAACTGTGGATAGATTGATGGCCGAATTCGAAAACGTTGTTGTTGTTGCCTCGAAATCGGGCAAACTGACAAAGGATCTGTATGAACAATATCTACAGACCACTTCGAAACCTTACGTAAAGGATAAAAAATTTCTCCTTGTAATTGACTCCTGGGGAGGACAGACTGATAATGTTCTACAAGATGAAAATTTTCAAGACGACTCTGGAGAAGTGACTTGCACTTTACAAAAATGTTAGTTTTATCAAATGTACATGGTGTGCGAAATACCTATGTTTTAAATGTTTTTACGATAATTATCATCCTAAAGTTTGCACCAAATCTGGTTCCGAAGACGGCGATGATAACGAATAGCGTTTTAGGTATTTGCAAACTTTTATTACATATTTGTAAGGAATTTGAAAATTTTTATTAGAAGTTTGTGCCGAATTTAATTATCAAGCGATATTTTTATATATATTTTTAATAATTAAATATTTTCTAGACCTAATATCGTATTCTTCATTTTAAATATCAATACTTGTAACCCAACTCCCGCTCTTATATTTTTAGGTATTTTTAAACATATAATTTTTTTAATTTATTTTCCGCTGGTAACAATGTAGAAAAATTGCAAAATAACAATGTTTATTGCTTAAAAATAATTTATTACGTACTACAAACATCAACTTATTGATAAAAAAAATTTTGTGTCAAATAATAATTTTTTGATTTTTAAAATATATTTTTAAAAATATTTATCATTATTTTTATAATATTTATGCATATTTACAGTTAAATTATTTAAAAAAAAAGAATTGGAAAAAAGTACTTGGACGCAAACGCATGACGGCAGACTCTTCAGCCAGTTACCTAGACCACTGAGCCATCGCAGCTGACATGATTGCTTACTAATTCGAACGGAGTTTCAGGTGCTTGGATTTCTTTCAACCCTTTTTTCTCGTAAACCGCTTTCTATCTAAGCAAACGGTTTCAGCTTTTTTCATCTTATATTAAGCCCTCTTCACTCACAAAAAATTATTAAAATCCGTGACCCGGTTACGCACACTCCCCTTGTTAGCCTTATTGGATGGTATTTCTTTAAAAAAAAAAAAAAAAATGGATCATTTTAGTCGATATATATTGGGCATAAATTCTGAAGTGTACTCACCTGAAAAATCAATTTGTCCAATCGAACTCAAACGTGCACAAAGTTTAGTCCTATTGGATGGTACTTCTCACAAAAAAGATGAATCATTTTAGTCAAAAATGCTTCGAGGTAGAGAGGGTAAAATTTTTGGATCTTGTGCTAACAGCCTTCATTTCGAATTTATATAACTAATTTCTTATGGCATAAAAAAATTCTATCGCAACGTTTTCGATAGACTTTTTCACGACCTTTCGAGTGAAGTGAAAAAAAAATTGCAAAAATTCAAAATTTTGTCTTAATTTTTCAAAATCACAAATGTTTTTGACTTTTTTTAAAATTTCGACACTTTTTTTATTTTTTATAAAAAAAAAGGAAAATAAAGCTTAGGATGTTTGCTTTAAGAGCCCTGAATATAAAAATGGAATCTTTTTTTGTTTTTAAGAAATTGAATTTTGAGTAACCTGATCTTTTCAAAAATTTTGTCCTATGTGCAAAAAAATTACATCAACTTTTTTGAAATTACCGTTTCTGATAACAAACAATAGCGTTGAGTGGGGCTATTCGCGCAAGGTGGGGCTAATAGGTACAGCTCACTTTAAGTATATTTTTTAATATGATAATATGATACAAAATTGGTTATCCCTCCAAACTTTGTATTAGTTCAATAGGTTAAGAGTAATAAAAAATTCTCGGTTGCCCGTGTTTTTCATCCAAATTGAAGTGGTAAAAGGAATTCGTTTTATAAATGCGAGTTTATGTTTTCATTAATTAGTTTAAAGATGATATATGAAAATTCTAAGATCGGCGGTACAATTCGGCTGGTTCAGCAAGTTATGATATGTGCTAATTTTTCAGTTTTGTGGAGTCTGGTACATATTTCTTTTTTAATTATTTCTTTTTTAAAAAGCTAAGTTGAAATAATATTTTAAAATAATTGATAGTTTTCGAAATATAACTGTATAAAATATGAGGATACCTGTCAGAAACCTAAACTCACTTTTCAGTTTCTATTATTTCCTTTTTCAGCTCAATCGATGACAGAATCAAGTTTTTGTGTTGCATTTTGAAGATTTTAGCATCAATTATAAGAGAAAATGATATCTCTAAAAAGTTATCTGTAATTATTATTATTTTGATATAGAGCTAATTTTTTTGCTTCCAGGAGAAAATTTGTATTAGTTAAATTATAGATTACAGATCAGTTAAATTGCTCAGTTGGGGATGGCCAGTAAATTAAATGGTTAGATATGACCTTCGAACCTTGGATGGATGTTAAACAAATTATTTATAGATCCTTCTAAAAATATTTTTCGTTAAATTAATGTTCATATTTATTTGTTTTATTTTTTTCTGTTTGCTAAATCTCAAACTAATCTGAATTTTTTACTTAAACTTTTTTTTCATACTTTATCATCAGAAAGTATTCTCAAATAGTTTAATAATAATTCTAATAGGATTTTAGTATTGAAAAATTGTTTTATTCATTTAAAACATAAAAAAAACAATAGTTGTCCCTATTTAGAAGATCGGCGGTACAAAAGGTACAACTTTTCAACAATGATGATTAGTAAGTAGAAAATGATTTAAAAGTATCGAAATAATTAATTTCTCTTCAGAATTGAGTTCTCTGTCTGTAAAAATGAAAAAGCTGAAAAAATTTTTCTTGTGCTTGAAGTTAAAAAAACTTTAAAAAATACGTAAAAGTTGTAACTTAGTCCCACTCTACGGTAATATAAAAATATAAATTAAAAAAATTTGTTGTTGATTTTAGAGTTTTTTGAAAATTATCCAAAATAAATTTTTTGGAATTTGGTTAATTGCGCATTTTTAATGTGCAATTCTCGTGTAATATTTATAACAGAGAGAAACTGAGAGTGCTCATGCCTCTGGGAGACACAGCTATTAAAGACGTGGCGCCCCCACAGGTTCGATCCT
>JBAGKK010027610.1:0-11119 GCA_037177015.1 Euceroptres primus
ACATTTTTGAGCTCTAAAATATGATTTTAGTTTTTCACCAGTATTCGAGCTATGTGGTCCGTATGCGCGAACTTTGGAGCACCCTGTATATTTAAAAATGAAAAAAGTCAGAAATGTAATATAATTAAATATCAATTATGTATTTTCCACTGAGAAAAAACTTTTTTACATTCAAACAAAATTTTTTTAATCAAAAATATAATTCCACTTTTTTTTATGGAGACAAAAAACATTTTTTATCCAAAAAAATATTGTTTGAGTAAAAAAAATTTTTTTTGAATCAAACTTTTTGCTGATGAAAAAATTTTTTCTTTAAACATAAACAAATTTTCATATCGAATTAAGAAAAAAAGGTTAAAAACGATTTTTCTAAACTTGAAAATAAGTTTTCTCTGAGTGCATGTATTTTTTAGAATATTTTATTGTTTGTAGGTATTATGCTCCCTTAAATCAGTGTCTAACCGATCCCAAAACAAAGGTTAAAGGTTAGGTACCTCAATTGAGAGTTGAAAATTACTTGCAACAAAAATTAACTTCACAGGATAAATTTACACAAAACATTATGATACATTTTCTTTACACTGTTAGAAACTTCCATGATAATTTTCAGAGACACGTGACTGAAGTTTTATGCAGTTACCGTAACAGAAATTTCAGTTAAAGTTTTGTAAATTTCAGTTACATTTTGGTAAATTTAGGAAAAATTTAGGAAAATTCAGTTATAAGTCACTGAATACTCCGTCAAAATTATATACATAATTTTACGACACTTGTAACTGAAAATTTTGAAACTGGTAACTTAAAATTCCGAAACTGTAACAGAAAAAATTCTACGAACATCAGGGTAACTGGAGTTTCATGCATATGTAACTGAAAATTCAGTTACTGTTTCATAAATTTAAGATATATTTTCATAAATTTCAGTTACAATTGTAGAAATTTTAATTACCGTGAGTGAAATTTAAGAAAAAAATTCATGAAAATTCAGTTACAGCTTGGTAATTTTCAAATACGGTTTTTGAAAAGTGTCCTAAATTTTATAAACATTTCTGTAACCTATATGAGCTAAAACTTGCGGAAATTTACGAACACTTCTACAACAGTGTAGTTTTACCATTCCAACATATGTATTTTGAAAGATAGGAACAAAAAGTCATTCATCTAAAAAATTACCAATTTCCATGGCCATTTTCACAGACATGAGACTAAAGCTTTATGCAGTTACCGTTTCTGAAATTTTAGTTACAGTTTGGTGAATTTCACTTACAATTTGGTAAATTTAAGATAAATTTAGGAAAATTCAATTACCGTAACTGAAATTTAAGACAAATTCATGAAAATTCAGTTATATTTTGGTAATTTTCAGATACGGTTTCTGGAAAGTATCTTAAATTTCTGAAAAATGTCTGTACCCTTTGTAACCAAAAAATTCCGGAAATTTACGAACATTTCTAACAGTGTGTACGGTTGAAAATCAAAAAATTGTCAATATTCACCTAATAATTTTTGTTGAAAAAAATATTTCAAATTTGATTAAAGCACGTTTTTTCTGTTAGTATGCATATAAAATATGACGAAAATAATAAAGAACAAGATCAAGAATCGTATTTAGAATTTATTTATGGTATTTTTTAACTTTTTTAATCAACGTGATATTTCACAATCTCCAGCCCTTAAAATATTATAAATCAATATAATATCGTAATTACATTGAATGATAAATAATATGAATTTTCTTTATGAATTTTTTTTTCTATTTTCATCAGGTAACCTATTTGAAAATTATTATTCTTTTCAAACAAAACGACTAACTTCATTCATGATATCATAAAATGATCGTAGTACACGATGACAATAAATCAATGAAAAGAAATTCTTTTTTAAAGGTTACTTCCTTAATATAAATTTGTTTAAATTGCGAGTTTGTAAGAGCGAATAAGTTTTTACGGACAATATTTTCACCTATAACTTACCTTATAAAAAGTGTACTTAGCTGGGAAAAAAACGCGGGGCACGATTACATTACAAAGATGGTTTTCGAAATTTTGTGAAATTTGTTAATTGCTGATTTTATTTACATTTTTGACAGATTTTCACATAAGTATATTGTAAAATTTACGCTAAAATTCACTTGTTTTATGGTTTAAATATGGAGAACTACTATTTTCATTCAAAAATCCGACGAAATGTGTCTCTGGACACGATGACCAAAGCTGAAATTCAAATCTGGAGACACATGGAAAGTTATTCGTTTCTTGAAACTGAAAGTAATCAAACGATTATAACCTTTTTTTTATCTTTAGGAGTAATAGAGAAAAGATGTATCCCAGCAAAGCATCCAATTTTACTTTAAAAAACTACAAAAAGGCTTTCGAATACTTATAAATATAATTAGGGACAAGGGACACGATGATATTTTCAGATGTTTGAAAGATTTTACGTGTATTTTAACAACATGTGGTTAAATTTAAGCATAGGACATTGCAGAGTGGTTCGCCTGATAAAAAATCCTTACATATATTTAAAACAGGATATTTTTAAGAATAAGAGCGTAATTT
Organism: Euceroptres primus; assembly: GCA_037177015.1. Lineage (NCBI taxonomy): Eukaryota > Metazoa > Arthropoda > Insecta > Hymenoptera > Figitidae > Euceroptres > Euceroptres primus. The sequence continues at coordinate 2,559 of JBAGKK010027610.1, forward strand.
TCTCGGGACACATTTTCGTCGATTTTTTTATTTTCAACCGTGCAATGAAAAAAAATTTGATCACGCATTCTTTAAATTTTCTGCTTTTATTTGGTGACACAGAGGGTCAATGTCAACATAAGATGAGAAATGTGTTTGCAAACAAGTCACGATTCATTTTTAGCTATAAAATTGTAAGTTAACGAGTGAATAAAATAGGATATATCACATTTTGCCTCTGTGATTTTGTCTAATGTTAGCGACAAGCAAGTCACTCGACGTGGGCGGGTTTGCCGCATCTCTTGTGGCAACAATGGAAATTAAAAATGCGCCTGGAAGCGAATGAGTACGAAAGGAAGTAACGGCGAAATGAACAACCCACTGGGTTCCGAGTTTCAAGTCCTGGATTCCTGGATTCCCGGCGTAGAAAACAATGCCATCATGCCACAATGCGCGCCATCGTGTTTCGCGTTTGCCATGTCGGTACAGCCACTGCTACGATGTAGGAGGGTATCTTTCTTTTCATTTTTCATTTTTATCCTCCTCTTCGTTTACCATTCTCAGTACGGCAATTATTTTTGGGGTTTTCCACCTTTTGTCCCCTGTTTATTTCATTTCTCTTGCATAATTTATATGGACTTCAATATTAAAACACGAAATTTAAAACATTTTTTTAATATTACAAATTAGATGATAAGATTTACTTTTAAAGACCTTTGATGAAGCCTTATTGTAATGAAGTCTCTTAATTCGAATCAGAGGAATTTTTATTGATTTTAGTGATTTATTTAGCTATTTCCATCAGAAAAGTTTGACTGATAATAATCAGTGGAATCCGTTTATTTTTATTTATTTTTATTTCTATTTTTCTTTAACTTCTAATTTTTAGTTTATTTTCCTAATTTCTTCATTGTTAGAAATTTCCATGGTAATTTTCAGAGACACCTGACTGAAGTTTTAAGCAGTTACCGCAACAGAAATTTCAGTTACAGTTTCGTACATTTCAGTCACATTTTGGTAATATTTAGGAAAAATCAGTTACAAGTAACTGAATATTCCGTTAAAATAATGTAATTTTACGAAACTTGTAACTGAAGACTCTGAAACTTGTCACTTAAAATTCCGAAACTGTAACAAAACAAATTATACGAGGGTAACTGGAGTTTTATGCAGTTACATGTAACTAAAAATTCAGTTACTGTTTCATAAATTTAAGATACGTTTTCAGGAATTTAAGATACATTTTCATAAATTTCAGTTACATTTTAGTAAATTTCAGTTACGGCAACTGAAATTTAAGAAAAAATTCTTGACAATTCAGTTACATGTTTGGTAATTTTCAGATTCAGTTTCTGAAAAGTGTCTTAAATTTCATAAAGATAACCTTTTAAAAAATTTTTAAATTCTCTAAATCTGAATTAGTTAAAAGTGACTGATGCAAATTCAAACGAGTCAGCTACGATTTGACCAATTTTCATTCAAAATTCACTAATTTCTCAGCCAAATTTCAGTTTAAAGTTAAGGGACCATCTCAGTGTGACAGCCGAAAAATGGCAAATTTTCATGATTTTTTTTTCAATGAATAAGATGAATGATCGGTCCGAATTTTTTTCACTTATTAGTAGCACTTATTCGCTAAACAAAAATCATTTTTTTATAATAAATGAAATTTTTTAATTAAAAAAAAGCTTCCATAGCACCATAGAGAATGACTTTGAGAATGAGGTATAAAAATTTGAGAATGATAGCTTGAAAACTCTGGTTTTATAGGAGTTTCCACCGTTTTGAAAAAAGGTGTTTCGAGAAAAACGAGTTTAAAGTTTCGAATACGATATTTTCATAATTATGAAATGTGGACTTACGATCAATAGGCGATGTCAGCTTCATACAATATCCCTTCAGCAGAAATTTCATCTCTACAAGTTGTTTTGGCTTCTTTTGAGCCAAGGGAGCTGCGACGCGCGGTTTGACCGCGCCAGCCAGGTGCAGTCCTTGGACGACCAAGATAATTCGAATTTCGCAACCAAACTTTCACATAATATTTTCGAAGACCCATACTTTGAGAATATGCAGAAAAATCGATTTTTAAACATTTTTACACTGAGATGGTCCCTTAAGTTTCTGAACTGAAAAATCAGTTAATTTTTTTCACTGAAATTTCAGTACCTTTTAGGATAGCAAATCTGTGAAGTTAATATGTACTAAAATGCACTGATTGGTAAAACAAAAAGTCAGTTATTGATTCACTGAAAAAAATATTCGAATTTTAAGAATATTCTTAGAAAATTCTTAAAATTAGAATTTTTTTCGGTGTTCAACTGATTATGAGTTAAATTTAACTCTTTGTCAGTCAAATTTCACTGATTCAGATTTAGAGTTGGCAATTTAAATTTACTTTCAAATTTGTAAGTATTTACTAAATACTCATAATTTACAAAAGTTATCAAAAAAATGCTTTATAAGCAACTTATTGAATAACTTAAAAATTGCAGTACTATCATTTTTAATTTACACTTAGAGAAAACTTATTTTCAAGTTAAAAAATCGTTTTAAATCTCTTTTTCTTGATTAAATATGAAAAATTGTTTATATTTAAAAAAAACATTTTTTTAATCAGAGAAAAGTTTGATTCAAACAAATTTTTTTTATAATAATATTTGTTTGCATAAAAAATGTTATATTTTTGAATTAAAAAAATTTTGTTTGAAAGTAAACAACTTTTTTCTGAGTGTAAGAGCCTTCTTTTTACTTTGCAATTTAAAATGTTAACTAATGTTTCAAACATAAAAGCTTGTTGAATATTCGAAAGGAATTCCCCTGTAAAAAGTTGGAAGAAATCTGATAACTTCTCTCTCTCGAAAGTCATATTTGCGAAAAAATTCAAGGACTTTACCAGGACTTCTGAAAATTGTTCAACTTTCCTTGGTATCCGACACTAATCACAAACACTCTCAGAAATTTGTGTTCTGTATTTAAAGCAATAAAATCCAAACGTGAGATAAAAATTTTCTTAAATTATACTTCTTTTCTCCTGGCAAAATCCTAATCATTAAAATAAGAAAATTATAAAATAATATGTAGTACTTATTTGAATGAACAAATTTTGACAATGATTATTTTATTTTCACAACCATTATGAGCTTTCAAATTAATTTCACCTTTCTCTTTTAAAAAATAGGTATATTTAAACATATTTTTTGTAACACATGCACAAAAAGTCCGCGTTTTTATTCATGGAAAGTATACGAGAAGTGGCGCTTTTTGGTTAGGTATAATTTTTTCACACGCTACGGACTTTTCGCACGCTTTTTTAACACTTTAGTTACCTATGGAGCCCTACCAACGCGCCGCCTGGCGGGAGAAAATTTAGTCGTATTTGACAACGAGTGAAAATTAGAGTCAGCCATTTTCTAGTTGTGCTCAAAAACGCGGACTTTTGTGCATTCGTTACAAAAAGTATAATGTGACACGACTGCAAAAAAGCGGACATCGACGAAGCCTGTGAATTGACAACACTTACCTACAGCTCGTATCACAGGCACACTCGTCTTGGCTTGAGTGCCTGTGATACTTGCTTCCGGCTCGTTCAGCCAACTTCACAACATATAATAAAAATCACAGATTTAAAAATTATTTTGACCAATTGACATTGATGGCTTTTGGGATATCAATTTCTGGATGCTTTTATGCATAAGGACGTCAAAGTAGATTGAAATAGTTGTAGAGCTACAATGGATACGGTTTCTGAAGAGAAATCTATATGCCTTTCGCTCATGTGGAATTCGTTACTTTACAAAGAAAACTGTGGACCTTAAAGAGGAAAACGCCGTGGAGAGATGTAGAAAGACATCTAATAAAACCAATCGAAATTGGCTTTGGACTCTATCTCTCTCGCCAAAAAGAATACTTTATACCACTGCACAAAGTACCCAGGAAGGAAGAAAGCAATCGCAAAAGAAAAGGAGGAGGATCCACAGTTTTATAAACCGTCGAGAAGACGAAAGGGCTTTCCAATAGAGCTATATCCTGTGCAAATTTAATGCTTTTTTTTACTTCAGCAACTGCATCTTTATATCACGTATCACTTCTTATACGCAATATGCTTTTGCTTACAAAGAATCTAATTTCAATTTCAGAAAAGGATTTCATACTTTATTATCTTCATCAGATAGTTTTAAAACTGAAATGTTGGAAAACATTTTTTTTTTAAATTGGAAAACATTCTAATAATTAACACTCCATGAGTTTAGAAAAATTTTTCGAACGTTTGATTATTAATGTAATTAAGTAAATTCAATTCGATTCAGTAAAATGATTGCAATTTTTAATCTTTTCGAATTGGAATCTTTATATTTTGAACAACGAATACTTTAAAGTTTTGATGTTTTATAATTTTAGCTCTCTACAATTTTTCATGCTTCAATGCTTGAAATTTTGAACGATTTCAAATTTGTTTATTGGAACTTTTAATCCCTTACAATTTCAAAGTTAAATTGTCATTGAATTTTGAAGACTCTCAAAATAAGAAATTTAAATTCACAGAAAAAACTAAGGATAAAATATGTTACAGGTAATTTTTGAGAGGGATACATTTTTATTCAAACAACTTCATATCTTTCAAAATATATGTACTGTTGTGGAAAAACAAAAGAAAATTAATTTGATATTTGGGTATTTATTATTATGGATATTTATCCTTTGAAGTTAATTTTTGTTACACACCGAAATCAGAAATTTTTGTTATATCACACCGAAATCAGGGTAAAAATAACACTACGTTTTTCCTCTGTTCAGAAGATTCTTAATTCTTTTTCATTAGGATCTTTTTAATGAAAAAAATAATAGGTTTTTTGCAATTAACCGTAAAATAAATTTGTCCCAAGTGTCTAATATCATATTATTTATTGTTACAAACTTTCTGATAGAAAATCGAAAAAAAATTTCTATACAGAGGCCTGACGAATGTGGTTCGAATCCAAGCTAAAATTCTCCAACGAGTAGTTTAGCAGAGACTCAAAAAGATGGCGCCACCGACCCCTTAAGAGGATGAAGAATTTAAATATCCGCAAATTGCACAAAAAAAGCTTTAATTAAAAACCCCCATATTCATTAAAACTTACTAATAATTTAAATTAACTTGAAGAACTGAATAAACAATTTTTATACTTTTTAAATTCTCTAAATTTTTGGCAGTTTTGTTTTTTTTTCTTAAAGGAGCCAATTACTGAGCCGGGTATTGTTTGGGGGACGAATAAACTATAATTCGAGACATGTGACTGAAGAAACAACGAATCAGTGGATTAATTGGAACGAAGAAATCACAAGGGACCCGCAGAAATCAGATTCTTTATGTCTCGATGTACGTACGGATGCGCATCGCGCTTGCGGGCGATCGGCGCATTTGTGAGGGTAATTAAGAAAATTAAGAGTCATTAATTAGTATTCACTTCCTCTCTGGCACAGGCGCTCCTCCTCTTCAAAAGCACTGACACAAACACCGAGTAAGAATTCTTTCAGCTGTGGGCACATTATATCCAAAGGCCTCTCATTCTCGGTACTAGCCTAACAGCCGAGATCCTACCACATCGAGACTTCCGTTCGCAAAACTTTTTTTACTTCTCGAGATTTTCTCACCTGTTTTGACGGCCGTTTTTCATGTACTAATGAATTTTCCCGTGGAATTTACACCGGCTAGCGGAACGAAACGATCCTGTTAATAATTTGTGAGAACCCACATAGCACACAATATTCCAATCATATTCCCGGAATATTTCATTGTGACATTGGAAATACTCCCAAGGAACATTGCAGCAATGTCCCAGGAATAACATAATGTCCGACCTTTGAAATATTTCAATGGAATGTTGAGGAAATATTTTTTAGAAATTTTGTAAAAGTATTCGCCCTGAAACCTCAAATATCTCTATGGAACATTACCGGAATATTATTTAGAATGTGTCTAAAATTTATTACATATATTACATTCCAATGAAAGTAAACAATTTTTTTTTTAAATTCCAAATTACTCGGTGATTTGGAATTTGGTTTGGAATATTTTGACGAGTACGCTTATTCGCTCGTATGATATTGAATTATAAAAATCGATCAAGTCTTTTTTGCTTTATTTTATCTACAACATACACAATACACATATAATATTATTATTAAAAAATGTTACTACAAATTATTATTAATCGTTGATCATAAGCACTAAAATAAACGTATATTAAACCAAATTCCTAGAAAACTACTTTACATTGTTGCAATATCGGCAATTAACTTAAATATAACATTTTTAACCATTTTTTGTACAGAGGTAGATTATTATATTTAAACAAAAATATTTTGAAAATTTTCTGATTCATCATTTAATTGATAATTTTTGGCGAGTACATCAACAAATAGCTTCTGATGACAAAGGTTGGCAGCAAATAAATTCATAAAAACTCAGAAAATTATTTCTTGAATTAAAAACAATCCTCTGATGTACATAAAATTAATTTCGACCTTTTGGCAGCTTTACAAGTTTGGAAATTTAAAAAATATTTCTGTTGAAATGTAACTATTTAATTTTATTTTAGAAATATTACCAGGATTATATATTGTTTGAAGAAAGCTCTAAAAGGGTTGTACATGAGAGAATTATATTATTAAATTAAATTGAACAATGAATATTATTTGAAGTTACAGTAGTATTTTGTGAAAAATGAAATTCCAAAGTTATCAGGATTTGAAATATTATTACTCTTTGTACCTGTTTCATTCGAAGTAATTCTGTAGAGAGTAAAAAATAACATCCTCATTCTCCTTAAATTCTCATTAAACTTCTCCTTGAGCTCATTTGAGGTCGAAATTAAAAACGACATAATATATTTTCGAATCACATAAAAAATTAACAATCTTTCTTTCGGAAAATAATAGTTCCTCGAGTTTGAAAGTGTATCTGTAAAAAATTACTATTTGCTCTAATTTTGAACACATTTTAGAATGTCGAATTAATAACTTGAAAATAACTACATATTTCAAAATAAAAACTACCGGAATAATAAAAAATTCACATTTCTTAATTTAAATGAAAAAAGTGTAACTCACTTGAAAAATAAGGTAAACGATGTTACTATTTATTACATTTATTCCTTAATATCCGGGATAGGTATGCAGCGTCTAAAAGATTTGTCAAAATGATAGTGAGACTCGCAAGATGTGTCCAGCCTACAAAAGTTCCTCGACGACATTAATCTTCATTTTTCTATTTCATAATTTCTACCATTTTCTGCAACTTTATTACTATAATCGATTTCTGTACATTAGCAAAAACACTGTTTCTTTTTAACAACGAATATAAAGTTCAATAAAGTTTCAGTAGCAATTTATGATACCTATGAAAAAATACTGAAGTGAGCCATGAGCTAACATCATTTTTTGTAGAAATAAGAACTTTAAATTGTTCTAATAGCTCACTTCATTCGTTTTCTGTCATAATAACTTTATCAATTTTCCAAGTTTCTCAGAGGTTGCTTTTCATGGGTATACAGAAAAAATATAATAATCAGAATAGGAATAGTCACATTTTTATTTAAAATAAAAAATGTTCACAAATCCGTTTGATATTTATTATTTTAGAATATTTCCTTTTAAGTCGTTATTCAGTATTATGAACAGAATATTATTCTTCATATAATTTATTCTTTATTCTTAATTACAAGAGAGAGGGCACAACTCCACTCCGTATTATGTTTTCAAAATTAAACTGAATAGTAATTTTTTACAGTCAAGTTTGAGTGATTCGAAAATATAAGATGAGCTTTTTAAATTCGACATCAGATAATCTCAAGAAGAAAAGATTCTATTTCTGTTGTCTGTAGAACTATTTTGAAGTAAAAAGGTATAAATTAGCATCAGGTAATACCACTGTAAAATTTTAATACATTTTTCAAAAAATTTTCAATTTAATTATTTTAATTCAATGATTTTCCTCATGTAAACCCTTCTCGGGTTTCCTTCAAACAATATACCATCCTGGTAATATTTCTAGAATAAAATTGAATAGTCACTTTTATACAGAAATACTTTCAAAGTTGAGAAATTTCTGAAGCTTCCAAATGATGAAATGGATTTTATGTACATCAGAGAACTTTTTAAAATTGAAGAAGTAATTTCCTGAGTTTTTAGGAATTTAGGTACTGCTAACCTTTGTAATCGGAGGATAATGAATTTAATACTGAATAGGAAAATTTTACAAATTTTTTTGTTTAAATATAATAGTCTGCCTTTGTATACTTGTCGATGCCATTGTACAAAAACTGGTTAAAATCGTAATTTATAAGCTAATGGTCGATATTGTAATAATGTAAAATATTTTCAATGAATTTGTATAATATACGTTTATTTTGGTGCTTATGATTGATGTTTGATAATAATTTGTAGTAAGAGTTTGTTATATACACTGACTAACGAATTGACGGCACACAGCTCGATGGCACCGTTCACGCTTCACTGATTCTGTCCCCCCCGAGCGTCCCTTGACCGGCCGACATCGCTCGGGCAGTCAGGGCCGCCAGACGTTGTTTACATCACGACTC
>JBAGKK010027621.1:0-11119 GCA_037177015.1 Euceroptres primus
ATATATAAGAAAGCGTCTTACAAATTAAGTCTTTACAAGAAAAATGACCACTGCAGGTTTGTGTAGCGATAAAAAAGAAACAAAATCGATAGACTTGTATCGCGATAAACTGGTAATGGCAAATCCTTGGCTTTCCTACTTTGCTTTTTCTAGATGTAGGCCTCTAGTATGAATTTAAGGTCTTACTTTGAAATATGTCGTAGTTTATGATTCATAGAATGTTACCGAGTATCATTACTGCTGGAAAGAAAATTAGCATTTTAAATTAGTTAGTATGGAAATAACGAAAAAACATTATATTTTAATTATATCATTGTTAATATTCATCACTTGCATTTGAAGGGTTTGAATGTTGGAAGTATTTAAATTTGTAACTTTGTTGTTGAAAAAGCTACAAAAGCTTTCAGTGCGTTTTAGAATTTTATATTTGTATTTGTATTTGTATTTATCCAATTGTTTTATATTTTGAATTCGAATTGACAAGTTTTCAAGTCTTGATTCTTTAATAGTTGAATGCTTTTTGTAGTGTTCCTAAATTTAAAAAAATCTCAGAATGTCAATTCTGATATTTAATATTTTTAACTATTTGAATTTCAAACAGTCAATTAAATTTTAATTTTAAAACAGTTAATTAATAATTAACTCTCAATTGAATTTTTAGATTCAAACCTGGACGAGACATCGGAAGCTTGGAAGCTTTGCTGGACAGGTTGTCCCTGCGTTTGGACCTCCCGAGAGGAGCTCGCCACATCTTTTCGATGGATGGCGACCGAAAACTCAACCTTGATGAATTGGAGGACGGGGCCTCATATGTCGTGTCTAGCTACAAAACTTTCAAGGCAAGTAAACCTTTTTTTTTATAAGAATAAGACATTCCGAATTTATATTCGAATATCAATTCCCAAAAAAATTTGGGGTGGATCTAAATTATGATATTATACCTCAATTATTATTTTAGAGTTATACAATGTCATACAGTTATGCAGTTATTACAATGTATAAATTGATATACCACATAAAAAATGTAGATTTCTATACTATATATTTTATTCCTGATTCAATTGCACCATTGCAATTGATATATCATATAAAAAATGTATATTTATATACTATATATTTTATTCCTGATTCAATTGCACCATTGCAATTGATATACCATATAAAAAATGTAGATTTATATACTATATATATTTTATTCCTGATTCAATCGCACCACTTCTTTCAATCAAAAAAGTATGAAGAAGTTTTATATCAATAGTTTTGATCAGATAAGAAAATCTGTTAGGAGACTTGGTTACTAGTTACACTTTTTCGACTCTGTTACATAACTTGCGATTAAGAAACTAATCCTATTCTTTTTATCGTCAAAATGAACTTTCTCATCATTTGAGAAACAAGGAAATCCAGGGTAATAACTCACCAGACCGAGAGTTATGAAAAATGAGTAAATTACAAATTCAAATTTATTGTATGCACCCTCTGCTTTTGCACGCAATAGATCTTGACTGAGATTGTCAACAACTGATTACTAATATTACTATTACTGATATGATAACTAGCATGAAAATGTTTGATAGTAATATTCATGACCGATGGTAAAAAAGAAACTGAGAGCCCTCAAAATTTTCATTTGGGTGCATATGGAATTCTACATAGGTTTTTTATGGGGATTTCTATATGGAATGACTTTTTATAAAGATGGAATTAAATTTAATTCATATGGAATGCCTTATGGACTGGGAATTCATATGGAATGCCTTATGGACTGGGAATTCATATGGAATGTCTTATGTACTGGGATTTCAATCTGGAATTGAATAAAAAGTTCATGCGGAATCTAAATATGAAATTTCCATTGAAATCCATAGAACTTTTTAGAAATCAAGAAACCCTTTCAGTTCGATCGATGCACCCAGACGTTTAGATAGATTCTGAGCATAAATTTGCAATATCAGTGAGTTTGGCGACCCGCCGAAAGCTAGCTCTAAAGTCGTTTAAGTCGGAAAGGAAAGTGGAACGAGCTTATCGAGCGAGACCGATAATATTTCTTCTGTGGACGTTGCCAATGCGCTGAGAGAAGAAACCAGAGGCAAACATCCTTAGCTTCTATAAAATCTAACTCCTACGCTCGATAGGGGTGCAGGTTGAAAGTATAATAAGGTGTAAGGTGTAAGGTTCACCACAGTCCTTCCTGACGTTTACGGTGTCCAGGTAATGACCAGGTGTCCGTTGCTGGACACGATAGGGGGCGATTTATAAAGAAACTTGCGTATAATACTGGAACTTGACTGTGTTTGCGTGTATCTGGCCCAGATCAAAATATAAGCAGGCCACACGCAACAAAAATGAACGTCTCGACGATCTTAGTCGATGAGGTACGTAACCTTGTTGGTTGGAAGAGAGAAGGCCACTTGGTCCTAAATATAAAAGGAGGGTGACAAATTTTGAACAAGATTTAAGTTTGATTGGGAGCTTCTATTAGATTGGATAGTTTTCAATTTAAATTCTTTAAAGTTGGAGAAAATCGTAAAAGGATTTCTAATTTGCCTTCAAATTAAAAGTCCTACTCAGCAAAAGGGATCAGTTAGGATTTCAAATTCAACTGATTTTTAATCTACAAATGATATAGAAACTTTCTGTGTCAGTCGATTTTGAATCCATTTTGTGACACTTTTTCCACCTTGAGGAGCACCGTGTCAGTAATGTAGGATTATAGTATTGTAGTAATGTAGGAAAATTAGGTTGAATTCAAAAATACCTAATTGAGGAAGGCCCAGATAAAGAGGATTAAACAAGAGGAAAATTCGAATGTTTTTAAATTGAAAATAAAAGAGTTAATATTTATTTTGCTCGAAAATAGCCGGTCTATATGAACGTAGATCAATTCAAATCTGGTGGAAATTAAACGTTTAAAACTATAGAAATTGTCCGGATAAAAATCCTTTTAAATTGAAGGAATACTTCAATACTTCAAATTTAAATGATTTAGAAAAAAGGTTAATAATTAGTTTTTCCTTTAAAATTGATAAAGGTTTAAAATTGAAACTCATTTAGGGTTAAATTAAAAATTGCATTTAAAAATATCATTCCAAATTTAATAGAATCCAAATTTTGTTGCTTTCCTTTCGTGAGAGGATTAAAATTTAACTAAATGTATAAAAATTGTCCGGATAAAAATTTAATTCCTTTTAAATAAAGAAGAAGTTAACCTTTTTAGATATTCAATTTCGAAAACTTCAAATTTAAATGCTTTGGATAAAAGCTAGATCCTTTAAAATTAGGATAAAATTAGATCCTTTAAAATTTGGATAAAATTAGATTCTTTAAAATTTGGATAAAATTAGATCCTTTAAAATTTGGATAAAATTAGATCCTTTAAAATTTTGATAAAATTAGATCCTTTAAAATTTCATTAAATTTAAATATCATTCCAAATTGAATAGAATCCAAATTTGGTTGCTTTTGCTTTGAGTGAGAGGATCAAAATCTAATAATTTAACATCTACAACCTTAGTTCTTTACTTTAAATTGAATCTTATAATTTTAATTGCACTAGTAAATAATTTTCAAACCTGAACTTAAATCCTGCGGACATTGGGATTTAAATAGTTATAACGTCTTTCGAGATAAGTGTTTTTTTCGTATGTAAAGTCTATAATATTCGGTAAAAGTAGCACATTTCGCGGGTAGGTCTTCGCCCTCAAGAAGGGGTCGACGAAGGCGAAATCAAGGAGGTCAGGGTGAAAATAAATTTTAGGTAAAATAAGAGTAATGACCGTGGAAAGAATATCAATATACTTGCGGATAAAATATGCATATAGCGTTCCATGTTTATTGTACAATTGTACAAAGTAATTTGAGATTTTCATAATTAATTATGTATGTATATTTAAATTTGAAATAATGATTTCAGCAGATACTATGAAAACACTCCGAGAAAAAAATAGTATATTTTAAATATGGCCTATTTTTTATATGTAATATATTGTCCAACTTTCTAGTTCTTTTTCTTTCTTTCTTTCAACATTATATACTATATTCTTCAGTCTTCTTGTCCTTTTTTTCTTTACTTTTTTGTACATTATATATAATAAATCTTAAAATAGAACTTTTATTATCTATAAAATACCCACAAAGTAAACCTTATACTATATTACCTACAATTACCAGTTTTATGTTCCTTAACTAGGGACAGTTTAACTTCCTTATTTAAATAAAATAAGGGAGTAATAACTAATTTGGAGGCGTGCATTTTTAGTAAAAGACAATTTTCTTTAGAAGTTAAAAGAAAACTTTCGGAGTCTATATAAAATATGAAGGGATGTATAAGGAACTATAGGTTTTGTTTAGAAATATGCAGAAAAAAGTGGTTCTTCGAGATTGAAATATTACTTTAAATTCTAGAGTCTGTTCTTTCAAAAGAAGTTAATTAAGGGCCAATCAAAGGCTACCGCATCACATTAACGATGCGGTACTTTTCTTCGAGACACACCTATTTTTCGATATCTAGGTTTCAAGGTGCGACCCTCAAAGTCAATATTTCTCGACCCTGTTATTCCTGCACTTTACTAAGTAACAGCATTAGCTGATAAATTACCTGAGTGAGAAAAACTTCCTCTTTAAAATCTTTCTTTAGACCTATCCATCTCGAAGAAAATTGACTTACTTGCAAACAGATTAGTAGAAAGGAAACAATTATTTTAAGTAAAGGCAATGCACGGAAATTTCCGTACAACTAGCATACAACATAGTATGGGTCGAGACTATTGTTATGAAATTTTCCGTAACAATAGCCCGTGCTCTTTTGCGTTGTACGCTAGTTGTATCGAAAATTCCGTAACAATATCCTCAGCCTTAAGTAAAATAAAAGAAATTTTGAGTAAAAGTGAGGATTGTAAAAATTAAAGGATTTAAAAATATTTTTATCTCTTCTTTTTTTAGTGGCTTTCATTTTTTGTGGCTATCGCCAGATAAATATTTACATCTTATTAGAAAAATTATAACTTAATTAATGAAAATTAAATCAGAGGAAACTAGAAATCGAATAAAAATATGTATTTATAAAATATAAAATAAATATATAAATATATATAGATATATAAAAAGTAAATATATTTTGTTATTGGGTGAGAGAACCTAAGGAGAATTGGGATTCAAGAGTTGAACAATATTGATGTTTACTGTTAAGAACATTATTAAAGTTTCTTAAATGTGGAGACTAAGGACGTTTTTTTGCGAGTTTCTTTTATTAAAAATATATGACAAAACGAGAGGTTGACCAGTGGCAATTCTTATGTACACCTGAATTCAAGAATTTAAAGAATTCCAAATAATTCAAAGAATTTAAGCTGAATTTAAGTTATCAAAGCAATTCAAAGGAATTCAAACTGATTCAAGTGTATTCAGAAGAATTAGAGCTATTTTAAGTGAATTAAAAAAGTTCAATGTAAATTCAAAAGACTAACAGAATTCAAGGGTGTTCAAAAGAATTCAAAAGGATTAAAGTGAATTCAAGGTGATTTCAAAAGACCAACCGAATTGAAAGGAATTCAAAAGAAATAAAAATTATTCAAAAGAATTCCAAATTGTTCAAGTGAATTCAGAGGAATTCAAAAGAATTCAAGGTGAATTCAAAAAAATTCAAGGTGAATTTAGAAGAAATCAAAAGAATTCAAAAGCATTTAGAGAAATTTGAAAGAATTTAAGTGAATTCAGGCAAATGAATTCATTCAACTTGAGATAAATTTATCTGAAATCAAACGAATTCAAAAAAGTTCAAAGAATTCTAAAACTTCCAAAGAATTAAAGTCAATTCGAAAGATCAAAAAAATTCGAAGAAATTCAAAAGAAATAAAAATAATTCAAAAGAATTCAAAATTATTCAAGTGAAATGATCTGAATTCAAAAGATTTCAAGTGAACTGAATTTATACAACTTGAGATAAATTGATCTGAATTCAAAAAAACTTGGAAACATTTAAAATAATTCAAAGAGTTCAAGATAATTCAATAAATTTAAGGTGAATTAAAAGCATTACAACGGAATTTAAATGAATTCAAAAGAAGTTAAAAGAATTCAAAGGGATTTACGTGAATTCAAAAAATTCAAAAGAATTCAAAGAATTCAAGGATTTCCAAAGAAAAAGAAAGGAATTCAAAAGAAATAAAAATAATTCAAAAGAATTCAAAGGATTTAAAGTGAATTGGATTCATACAAGTTGAGTAAATTGATCTGAATTCAAAAAAACTGTAAAGAATTTAAAATAATTCAAAGAATTCACGGTAATTCAAGGTGAATTCAAAACTCTTCTACGAAATTCAAATAAATTCAAAAGAAGTCAAAAGAATTCAGAGGGATTTGAGTGCGTTAAGAGGAATTAAAAAGAGTTTAAGTGAATTCAAGCAAATGAATTCATTCAACTTGAGATAAAATTATCTGAAACTAAAAAATTCAAAAGAATTCAATGAAGCAAAGCATTTCAGAAGATTTAAACAGAATTAAAGGTGAATTCAAAAGACCAACGAAATTCAAAGGAATTCAAAAGAAATAAAAAGAATTTAAAATTATTCAAGTGAATTGATCTGAATTCAAAAGATTTCAAGTAAACTGAATTAATAAAATTTGAGACGAATTGATCTTAATTAAAAAACAACTTGAAAGAATTCAAAATAATTTAAAATAATTCAAAAAATTCAAGACAATTCAATAAATTCAAGGTGAATTCAAAACACTACAACGCAATTTAAATGAATTCGAAAGAAGTTAAAAGAATTCAAAGGCATTTAAGTGAATTCAGAGGAATTAAAAAGAGTTTAAGTGAATTCGAGCAATTTAATTGATTCAACTTGAGATAAAATTATCTGAAATCAAAGAATTCAAAAGAGTTCAAAGAATTCTAAAATTTCAAAAGAATTAAAGTGAATTAAAGGTGAATTCAAAAGACCAACAAAATTGAAAGGAATTCAAAAGAAATAAAAATAATTCAAAAGAATTTAAAATTATTCAAGTGAATTGATCTTAATTCAAAAGATTTCAAGTGAACTGAATTCATACAAATGAGATAAATTGATCTGAATGCCAAAAGAACTTGAAAGAATTCAAAATAATTTAAAATAATTCAGAGAATTCAAGATAATTCAATGAATTTAAGGTGAATTCCAAAGCACTACAACGGAATCCAAATTAATTCAAAAGAAGTTAAAAGAATTGAAAGGGGTTTAAGTGAATTCAGAGGAATTAAAAAGAGTTTAAGTGAATTCAAGCAAATGAATTCATTCAACTTGAGATAAAATTATCTGAAAGCAAAAAATTCAAAAGAGTTCAAATAATCCAAGTATTTCAAAAGAATTAAAGTGAATTAAAGGTGAATTCAAAAGACCAACGAAATTAAAAGGAATTCAAAATTATTCAAGTGCATTGATCTGAATTCAATAAATTTAAAGTGAACTGAATTCATACAACTTGAGATAAATTGATCTGAATTTTTAAAAAACTTGAAAGTATTCAAAAGAATTTAAAATAATTCAATGAATTCAAGATAATTCAATAAATTGAAGGTGAATTCAAAACACTGCAAAAGAAGTTAAAAGAATTCAAAGGGATTTAAGTGAATTTAGAGAAAATTAAAAGAGTTAACGTGAATTCAATCAAATGGATTCATTCAACTTTAGATAAAATTATCTGAAATCAAAAAACTCAGAAGATTTAAAAAAATTCAAAGGTTACAAAAGAATTCAGCGATTTCCAAAGAATGCAGTAATTTCTAAAGAATTCAAAAAAAGGTGTACGTCTGAATTCAGTATTGGTTAACTCGTAGAACAAAAATTTAAACAATATTTTGAACTCCAAGAATATTGTGGTTACACTTGATTAGTAATAATAAATAAAAATAAATATTACGTAAAATATGAAAATGATGTATTTTCCATGTTTAGAATTGTCATCTGTTTATCCCAGGTGAAAATTTTACCGGTATATTTACGGTTATTACCGGTAATGTGCTACCGATAAATTCCCGCTAATGAACTACCGGTAATGTACCGGTAATTTAGCGACAAATTGCTGGAAGTGCATTACCGGGAATCAACCCGGTAAAATTTTCAAATGGGTAAAATTATCAAAACATTTATTTATCTATTATTAGATTCTTTTAGAAAATCAAGTAAACGAATAAAAATATTTTAAGGAAACATTTCTAATTTACAAGCAGAAAATACTTTTCAATTTATCTGCGTAACGCTTGTCGCTAATTTTCATGATTCGCGTGAATTAAACGATTCCACTTAGACGTGATGAATAAATCATTCGACTTCACCTGTTCAAATGGGAGTCATTGAATGACCCACAGAGATCACGAAAGCTGATGTTTACACGAAGCACGTGGCCGAGAAGGGGTCGGCACCTGCGTAACAAGAGGCGGGAAAATGGTAGGGGTGAAATCGACTCTTATTTGACCCCCACTCCAAAAATTTAGGGGAAGGGTAGCCACAATTGTGGAGGGGAGAAGGTGGATTTAAGAGGGATAAAAAGAGGGTTCTAGGGGTGTGGAGTCTGCGCTATAAACCTCAGAATCATCCCCTCTCCATTAATTTCCCCTCTTTTTGAAACCCTCTCCTGTTTGCTCTCCCCATCCCCATCCTTTCGTGCTATGATTGAAAGTAGATCGCCACCCCTACTTTTACTTCCGGTTCTACGACTTATTTGAATTACCAACGCGGTCTTATCCTCGTCGCTGATTTCATGTCTCATTTTGTACCCGAAACGTGAAAATGGTTTTTAATTATTAAGAAAAGTAGGGGGAATTTTTAATTTTAAACTATCGTGAATTCAAGGTGCTACAAATTTCCATTTTATGGATTTTTATGGAAAAATGGCAGTTCCCTGCCATTTTTCTGACTTTTCCCTGATTTTTAGACAAATTTTCCTGGCATAAAAGTATTATAAAAGCGAATAAGGTTTCAATAATGTACCCAAACAAAAAGTATAATTAGTCAGAAAAATGTAATGTAAAAAAAAGTTGAAAAAAATATTTGGGTTGATATTACGAAGTGCTTTCAAAATATTATTAACATAAATCAATTTCTATTTTCCCTGACAGCTTTCCCCTTTCCCTGATAAATTTTTTTCCCTGCAATGTGCCTGACTTACCTGACATGTGGCCACCCTGTAAATTGGGTGATTCTCAATTTTTTTCAATAATAATTTAGAATGCAGAAGGTCCTTCAGAAATGGTATACAAATTAAAATTTCTCGTCATTGAGTAGTAATTACAATAAAAATTACAAAACTGGAAAAAAACGATTAAAATTGCAAATCACACTATAAAAAAAAACTTTACGAGAAAGGAGGGTTGAAAACTATTGAAATTATAACTATACTGTTCTTGTTGGCCTCTATCCTCGAATGGAAAAGAATTACTTCGATTTTTTCGAGTTATCTCGTATTATAATCCAAAAAGAAAATTGGCTCTCTGAATTGGCTCACTTTCAAAAAGAAAGTGGCTCTCTGAATCTAAAAAACGATAAAGCCAACGCTTAAATTTTTGCCTGATAACAATTTTATGTAAGGTACGTGTCCTCTGAGGCATAAGGGACTTTAGAGACATGATTCGCTTTTTCACCCCCTTCTGAGGGCAAAATGCAGGTCTGGCCTTGGCAAACGTTAGACAATAGTCAGAGTACTGATTCTCCTTAATTCCTTAATCCTCCCAAGCAGATATTCCGCACTGTCCACTCTGAAAGTCTTGGTACAATGGCGTGTATGAATCACGTGCGGTGCAAGGGGTCAGGTACGACTTCCGTTAAGGAGGTTGCCAGGAGGGCGAGGGAAAGGCCGTATCTCATTGACCGCCGGTCAGCGCCGCGAGGATCGATAACTCCAACAACTACAGTATACATAGAATAATATGACTCCCTTAGTTTGCATCTTGCTTTCGATTTTCCCTCCCTTATTCGACCAGACGCAATTACCACACTTCGTTTCGCTTCTCGACGAGAGAGGCTACCACTGTTGACTTTTCAGCTCAAATCCTTTATTTTTAGGGTGAAAATATTTTTTTGGTTTTTGGAATTTTCAAATGAGATTACTAAGGTAAATGACCCAGTAATCGTGACCTTAGTCCCAGTAATTGTTTCGTCGTCAATATTATTTTTTAAACATTTATACTTGATTGTTATTGATTTTGATTATAAATAATGTTAAAGCTTGTTATTTTTTGTTACTAAATACTTTTTTAGAGATCTTTTATAATTATTACTTTAGGTTATATACCAATTGCACGATTACTGGGACCGGTACGATTACTGGGTCATCTACCTTACTGTTTGCAATGTTTCAGAAGCAAGGACAAATTTTAATTATTGCGAGACCAAACATGTTTCAACGTAAGATGATCTAATTTAACTATTAATTTTTAGTAGAAAAATACTAATTCAGTTATTAAGGATTACTAAATGTGTTAGTAAGTCTTACTAACTGAATTAGTAAGTCTTACTAACTGAATTAGTAATTCTTACTAATTGAATTAGTAGTTTTCTACTGTGAATTAGTACTAAACATTTCTACTAATTTTTAATAGAAAACTGCTAGTTCATTTATTAAATTACTAATTCGTTTAGCAATCCTTACTAAATGAATTAGGAGTTTTATACTAAAATTTATTACTAATTATATTTATAAAAATATTGATTACTACTAATTGATAGTAGAAAACTACTACTCGTGTGAAAATCGCCCCGCTTTTCTTACGTTGAATGTAGGCTCTACGTAGGCCCTACATAGGCATGTCCATGTAAGAAATCTACCTATGCCCTCGCTAGGGTCCACGTTAGTTTTTTTTTCAAAAAATCTTTTTGTCCATTTTTTTGGAAGATATTTCAAAAATAGTGCAAATTTCAATGTTTTCTTAAATTTTGAATGACATCTGAAATAATAAGAATTTTTCAATGTACTTGGGCTCATTTTAAATGTAAATTTCTATAGAATCACAACAGCTTATCAAACGCATTATTGTGCAATTTTTTGTTTAATTGGTGCAAGATTTTAAAGTTGGAGAAGAAAAATTGGAATTTTTTTTATTTTTTCTGAGAAATATTTTTATGAAATATACTAAATAAGTAAT